>PVKB01000289.1:560605-766236 GCA_004027205.1 Ctenodactylus gundi
TACACACACACATCTCTGCATCTCCTTCAGGCTCAGGACGAAATGCCTCCACTCCACTACCTTGCTGAGGCCTAGGAACCTGGGACACCTCCAGCAAAGATGCCTGACCAATTGTTGCACCTCACGTGGCAGGAAATGGGCCAGGACAAAGGAATTCTCCCGAACGTCTCTACCAAAGTGTGCCCTGCATTAAAAACTGAGGACTCATTCTGTAGGTGATGACACCATTTGGGTGTGTCCATCCCTGAACAGCTTCACTCTTTGGTGAATGATTCTTGGCCGGATGATTCTCCATATTGAAGTCATCACTCAGCTACAGAATCTAGACCACAGGAGCTTTTTGGCCTATGGTCAGATTTACCCATCGACTTCTTGCTCACTCTTCAGGATACTCTCTGTCTATGGGTTGAAAGATCAATATATTGGAATTCAGGAACCCGGCTTCTATTCCATTCTGGACAAAGGCTGGTCAAGTCACCACTTGGCTTCAATGTCTTCCTTAGTTAAGAACAAGGACTAATTCTTGCCCTATGTATCTCACCAGACTCAACGAAGCAATGGCGGGATGTGAGAAGACTTTGAAAAAGTGCAGTGTCACACAAGTATAAAAAAGTGTGTGTTACATCTGGGCATGTTAACACATGCTTGTAATCTCAGCACTCTGGGAGGCTTAAACAGGAGGATCACAATTTCAAGTCCAGCCTGGGTAGCTTCACAAGACCCTGTCTTAAAATAAAAAATAAAGATAGCTGGTGATGCAGTTCAGTTTGAAGGCTCTGGGTTTGATCTCCAGTACTACCACCACCACTACCCCAGAAAAGGACTATGAAAGCTGCTCTATTTCCAGAAGCATCTTCTGCTCCAACCATACACTTTCTTGCTACTCTTGATGTCGGCCACCTGCTTCTTGATGAGGCTACAAAACAAACTAAGTCAGAAACTTTTTCCCCCTCTTTGGATCCCCTATAGAATGTAACAACATCTGACTTTAAAATAATAATCTCCAGCCAGAACCAGGCACAGAAAAGACATCAGATTAAACTATTTTGATGAAGTACTCTGAATTGAGTTTGGGTTTGAATTGACTTAAATTGGGCATGTCAAAAATCTAAGGAGCAAAGCTGTTGATAAGAATTAGGATAACAGCCTCAGACAGAGGTCAGTGGTGGTGGGGGGGGGGGGGGGGGGGCAGAAGCTAACTGAAGAGCCTGCATCCCATCCAGAAGGCCAGCCACAATTTACCCTCAGTGGCTCTAAACAACCAGGAGCATAGAACAGGCTCTCAAGGTGAAATGATTTCTCAGAGGGCCAGCATCCCATTTTTAAGTGAAAATAGTTGACATATGATTTGGTATTTTTGAAACACTGTTGGAAAACAACACAAACAGGCCAAGCTGAAAGGCCTAAGAGCCACAGTTGTCCTCTGTGCCCCTATTATCCAACCTGTGACATAGCAGTTCAGTCTATCGTCTATCCCTCGTCACAATATATGAAGACGAATGTGAAGGCTTCCCATCGAATCCAATGCTAATTCTCCCAGCAATGCATGGGGCAACCAGGCTCGGCCCAGGCTTTGCTAATCCAACAGGCCCTAAACCCTTGGGACCACCTGTGGCGAAGGGCCCACATGCCCTTCCGGCACATGACAAACACACCACTTGTGCTATGTGCAACGCAGCCACTCAATACAGAATTCCACGAGACTCAACTATGCCAATACTCCATTCAAAAAGATGAGCTCCTGAGCCCATATGCGGAGTTGCAGCATGTGAAATTGCTCTGTACTTCAATGTACTTGCATTCCAGTTCTGCGTTGACCTCATGGCACCTGGGTTCTTCTCTCAACTCAGTCTCTCAGTCCCTCAACTCTCTTTCCATCCTTCTCACTGGAGGAAGGGCTCAGGACAGGGCTACAAATGGCTTGGTGACCTTTCGGCATTCATAAACTTGCTGTTCAATTTCTCCTTCTCACGTCCCTTGGCCAACTGTACTAGTCAACATTCCCCAGACAAACAGAAAGACTAGAAGATATAAGAGGAGATTTATTAAGAGAATGGGCTCACACAATTATGGAAGCCCTACTCTCTTCCATCAGCACAGAGCCAAAAAAGCAGGCGGCATGATCCTCTCCAAGGTAAGAATCAAAAGGATCATTGGTATTAAGTCCTGGAGTCCACAGACCCAAAAACCAGGAGCTTCTGTGTCCAAAGGCAGGAGAAGGTGGACGCGCCAGCCCTAGAAAACACACCTACTTCACCTTCCTCTGCCTTTTGTTCAGGCCACGCCCTTCGTGAATTCCTTGATGCTGCCCACTTGGTCCTTCCTTACCTGTTCCACTGATCCAAATGTTAATATCTTCCGGGCACACCCAGAAATAATGTTTCACCAGCTACCTCTTTAGCTCAAGCGAGTTGACATGTAAAATTAGCCAACACATCAGCCATCCCGATGACAAATAATTACTTGGAATTCACTGCTCTATGCCAATTCTTACTTCTCTGCTGGGTGCTGCTCTCCAGGTACAAACGCTCTAATGCATGTTTCTCCAGACTTAAAATTTTTTGATTCTAGGTATGCTCACATCCTCAGAGTCACTGGCACTAGTATTCTAAGAGGCTTTCTGAAAATTTAGATTCCCAGGTCCTAGCCCAGAATTATGATTTGTTAGTTCTTTAGGGAACTCTCTTCTGTGAGCTGTTACTAGTTTAGATTTCTCTGGTTGGGAGTCTAGGAGCCCTGGGATTATACGCCACATGAATGAAGGCAGTGGTTCCAAAGTGAAGGCTTCAGGACCACCTGAGCAGAATTCATGACTAGTTTTGGAGTGGGGATGGGGAAGCTCTCTCCACAAGCCAATTTTCAGGTTTCTTTTCAAAATTATAGAATCAGGATACCTGAGTCAGGACTGGAAGATGTAAAAGCTCTGGTCTCAATCGCCAGTACCACTGGGGAAAACAGTGTCTGTAACCTAGAGTTCTGAACATTAAATAAAATAATGCATATGGGCTCCCAACATAGGGCCTCAGTGCAGGGCTTTTCATAATGCGAGTTAGCTGTTATTGATATGAAAGGGAGGCTGATTTTGCCTGCTGTCTTCTTGGTGGTGTTCAAAGTCCAACAGGGATAGGTGTGTAGTTCCACACCCACCCACTCTCCCACTCTTTGTTGCTTCTGATGCCTTGGGGTACCCCAAGTCTGCCCCGTCATGTGCCCTGGTCTCACAACCACCTTCCCTTTCTGCTTAACTTACATTCTTATGTAGTCTGAAAGGGCTCAAGTGAAAAGAAGCCTCTGTAGTCAGAGAGCTTTGGAAACACGAGTGGGCTCAGCTTCTTCCTCCAGACTCAGCCCTGTGTACCAGTACATGGCCACAGCCTGGCCCCACGAGAGATTCAATTATCAGCACTCCCAGGACCCAGGAGAGAGCTTCCCACCCACTGGAGGGCTTGCTAGAATCTTTCCACCCATATGGAACCAGTCTCCCTTCCACTCAGAGAACACCCCTACTGGAAACAGGAAGGACAGCCCCTTATTTGCAGAATCAGGGGTGTGAGTAGAGACCCTAAGGTTACTGTTTTTACTTCTACATTAGTTGTATTCCAGGTTTAACTGGATGAGGTGGTCTTCACCCTCCAAGAGCAGTGGGGAAAGTCCAAATCCACTTCCAGCTGTCATCTGAGCAGATAGTTCTGCTGACTAAGGAAAACTGTGAACTAGCTTGCCATTGGACTGGCTCACCCAGGCATCGCTGTGCGGTGAGCGGGGTGCTTCCCCGAGGCTGCTGACAGGCCCCCAGTGTTCCCTCTTCCCAGGACCCCCTCCCCCCCAGGGCACAGTAACTCAGGCCTGTAAAGCAGTTACCAGACTTAACTCTTTCTGTGCCCCAAGGGAGGGGAAAACGAGAGCTCAGCCTGAGAGAATGCAAGTCCCTTTGTCCTTTCCCTTCCCCACTCCCCCTCCATATGACAAGTGGGTCACGGGGATAAGCACAATACATCCCTCCCACTGCTGTGTTGGTGAGCAGGTGCCCTCAACCCCTGGCCACAGACCTATGTCAGTCCATAACCTGTGAGGAACTGGGCCAGCAGTGGGAGTGCCCTGCAGGTAGGTGAGCGAAGCTTCATCTGTATTTAGAGCTGTGCCCCATTGCTGGTGCTAAGGCCTGAGCCCTATCTCCCGTCAGATCAGCAACAGCACTGCCTGCACACAGGACTGTGAACCCCACTGTGAACTGCTCATGCTCAACCTGGAGACATCTAGGTTGTACGCTCCTGATGAGAATCTAATGCCTGATGATCTGAGGCGGAGCTGAGCCCGTGCTGGCACCGGGGATAATGTCATCACAACAGAAGTGAAGTGTCCAATAAATGTAAACACCACCACCCTGTCCGTGAAACAACTGTCTTCCTTCAAACCAATGTTGGTGCCAAAAAAGTAAGCGATCAAGTACTTGGTCCACAGCTGCAGCTGCAAACCCAAGTTTAAATGGAGACTTTTCATGGTCCAGCAAGTGCTTGGATGTTTACTGGGCACTAGCCTTAGCCAGGTGCTTGGCTCCGAGCTAAAGATGAAGGTACAGGCGAGGTCCCTTCTCTCACTTGGGGGCTCAAACAAAGCTAGCTGACAGGCGGGGGTGCATGCCAGCCTGGGGGAGTCCCTGCGCAGGATGGGGCCACAGGGAAGCTCCCTGGGGGCAGCCTGTCATGGGCAGAGGACCAGCCGCGCCAGGGCCGGGTAGGCGGCACCTGGAGGGAGTGTGGCTACCCAGGACCTTTCCCTGTCCTCTGCGAGACTCAGGTGTGTGGAGGACGCCTCTGGAGGGGCAGTTGGCAGGCTGGAAAGGAAGCCCCGGGGGATAAAGTGACTGAAAAAGACAGACAGAGAGACAGAGAGAACACTGGAGGAAGCAGGACTCCCAGTGGCAGACACTCCTGGTCCTAGGGAGTCCCCCCAAGTCTCTACCAGATCGTGTCCTACAATCTGCGCTCGGGAAGTTCCTGCTCTTCTAGGCTGACGGGAGATGCATTGTTGACGCTTGCAACCACGGAGGCGAAGTTTTCTGAGGTGCTGCAGGTATGCATGTGTACCTGCCTGTGTCTAGGTGGGCAGGTGTGGCTGGGCATGGCAGGTGTGAAAGGCAGCCCAGCCCTGCGGGCACTCTCAGTCCATCCAGGAAGCAATGCTGCTAAAGACAGTGACAAGAGGCCAGAGCAGCGGCACCCTGCCCAATGCCCAGTGGAGGGCTGGAGCTGCGAAAGAGCTCCGGGGTCTTGCTCCCAGGGCTCCAGACTTCCACCTCCTCTCTCTTATCACAGTGATCTTGACCACCCGTCATTGCAAGGCAGGCTGGGAGACGGAGGACTTGATGTTCAGCTTCTATGGGAGGCAAATTAGAGAAGGCTGAGGCAGTCAGTGGTGTCCAGTGTCCAGCAAAAAGCTTCAAAGTTTTGTTTTGTTTTTTTTTTTTTTTGTTTTGTTTTTGTGATAAGGAAGCTACAAGCCAGTTAAGTCAAATTTCTTAGCAAAGTTCAGACAGTCCATGGCAGAATCCAGGCTAGGACTCGGGATCCCTGTCTGCCAACCTAGCATCCCTGCAGAAGAGCCCCAGGACAGTGCCTCCTGGTCTCCAGAGTTTGACTTTATCAGTACAATGGTCTCATTTCCAGATTTTGAGCATCTCAGGTCGCCTGGGACACCTCATAACGAAGGCACTAGTACCGTGAGGGTCAGATGATATGATGTGTTGGGAAGTGATTTCAGTGTGATTTAGGGGGCTGGGAAGTCTCCCTGCCAGCAACCTGGCCCCTCGCCTTTCTAACCAGGGCTTTGCCACGATGGCAAGTTAGGGCTGGCAGGTGCAGATGTGGGCGGTGATGGGGTGGCCCAGATCCGCCTCCTTTCCCCTGCCTCTGTTTTGACCCACACAGTTTACTCCTAGTCAGCATAGGGGTCCACAGGCATCAGCCCCCGTCCTGCCCAGGTGACACTGGCGGTACACAGATTTTGATTTTCTTATATAGAAAATAAAGATTTAAATTTGAGACCCAAGAAAACTTCACAGCCTGAAACTGTCCGGATGCCTTTTGCCCCAATGTTCTCAACATGCTGGTCCAATGGACTCCTACAGCGTGTGTGCAAAACTACCCAGATTGCCCAAAGCAAATAGCCCCCATCCTCTGGGCTTCTCCTCCAAGGGCCCCTCCACTGCCATCCCCACCTTTCGTCAGGATCCTGGCTCCTGTCACCTTGGAGAGGACTCATTCCCCTCCAAATCAATCCGTGATCCCGATTTCATGACCTAGGGCTGGGTGGAGGATCCTGAAGCCTTCTGTCCTCTGCTCCTTCCCACCCAGCAAAGCACCCTGCGGAAACCACAACCATACCCCAAGATGTGTGAGTCAGGGACACCCCCCCCCAGCATCCCGGGGCCACAGGGAGCAGGGGGCGGGGAGGGGAAGGAAGGTGAGGGACAGGGCCCAGCCAGCTCGCACCTCACTTATTTGTAAGTAGCCCATGTGGTTCCACTTTGCACCCACTTCTCCAGTGGGATCCTGCATGTTAGCACCTGGGGACACCTGTCTCCAATTAGCCTAGCCATTTCCCCAAGAAATGATACCCCCAAAGCGCTGTGCCTCTGCTGGTCTCCCCTGACCCACAGAGAGAGAGCCCTGGCTTTGTCTGCCCGTGGACCCAGTGGCAGATCCGAAAAGGGGGAGAGGGAGAGAGGTGGAGGCTTGGGCAGCTTCCGCCGGGGGCAGAGGAAAGAGAAGACACAACGCTCCAACCCTGAACCTTCAAGTTGGCCTGAGAACACCTGGTGGCCTTGTGACTGCCAGGCGCTGGGATGTTTGGCATTCCTCAGTGGCCACGCTGGACCCAAAATGGAAGCCAGCCTACCACAGGGGCATTGGAGGGCGCTGGGGCGGTGGGGTCACCTTTTGGGGGCCTGGCTGGATTTCATGGTCCCAGCAGTTGGGATGATTTGCTGAGGATGCTGGCCCCTGGGCTGCCTGCTGGGAGGCCTGGCCCAGCTGCAGGAGGCTGCTGGCTGCTCTGTGGGGTCTTCAAGAGCATTCAAAAGCAAAACAAGCCCTCTGGGCCTGGCTGCCTTGAGAGGTCCTCCTTCACCCACTTGAGTGACTTCAAGTAAATTACTTAACCTTCCAACCCAGCGGCCCTCAGCCCTAACACAGCGCTGGAGAAGGGGCAGGTTCCCAGCGCTGCCAGCTCAGGCTGCAGTTCTACTTTGAAAGTGAGTGCATGGCTTAATCCTGTGCTTGGCTTCTGGGGTCTCTCAGCAAGTAGGCCAGGCACGATCCTCAGGGCTTTGCCACTTGAAGTTTTTTGTTTTGTTTTGTTTTTAATACATATAACGTATGATTGAGATGTAATTCACAAATCAGTGGGCCTTGGTAGGCTCACAGAGTTGTGCAGACAGTCCGCAACGTGCTTCAAACATTTCTGTCACCCTAGAGAGAAACGCCAGTCAGTCCTCATTCTCTCCTCCTCTGACAGCCCTTCACCTGCTTTCTACCTGCGTGTATTCACCTGATCTGGATTTCTCATAGACTCAGAGCCCAGCGATATTGGCTCCTTTACGTGTGACTTCTCCCTCACAGTGTGTTTTTATGATTTATTCATTCACGCAGTAGCGTATGTGGATCTTCTTCCCTTTTGAAGACTGAATGGTATTTCACCGCAGGGAAGGAATCCCTTGTACTGACCCACTCATGGTTTGCTAGGTGTTCGTGTTGTTTCCACTATTTTGGCAGTTATGAATAGCGCTTCTCAGTGCGTATGGATTTTTTAGAGAACTGTAAGTCCTTTAATTCATTTGGTTATCACAAACTCCTGTGGTTAGTATTAACAATGTACTTTTTTGAGAAATTTGGTATACTTACATACAGCCTCTTGATGATTTAGGGAAATAAACAAGTACGGATTTTAAAGTAATATTCATGTGGCTTTCTTGTGACATCCACCAGTATTTCTCACCAACTACCTTGGCTTTTCCTCCGTCACTGCCAAGGGAAAATGTGTGCAAGTGACATCACTCTGTGCTCAGCAGCGAGGCGGTGCTGAGCCAACGGGTTTGGGTGTGAGGTGATTCTTGGTGGTCCTATGATCCTAAACCACAGAAATCGGTCAAGGAAGATGGCCAAGAGTGTCGAAAGACCCGGGTTTGAGTTCTGACTTCAGAGCTGCAAAGATCACTCTGGATTGGAATAAGAGACGCCAAACAGGTTAATTCAGCTCACGTCCAGGTGCGTCTGTAGGATGTTTCCAGAGGTGACTGGCACGTAGGCCTGCAAAATGGGAAGACAAGACTTACTGTGATTGCAGGTGGCTCCACCAATAGGCTTGCAGCTCACATGAAGTGCAAGGAGGAAGGAGGAAGTCAGCTGGAACTTTGGAGCCAAGTCTGCTTGAGAGGGTGCACCTTGTGCAGCTGGCTTCACCTGTGGACATCAGGCTCCTCAGCCTTTCAACGCACACCAGTGACTCCAGGGAGCTTTCAGCTGTTAATCTTAGACTGGCGCTGCATCCTTCATCCTCGTTCTCCTGTGGTTTCCAGCTTTTTGGACTGACTGGCTACCAGATCCTCTGGCTCTCCAGCCTTCCAACAGCCATTGTGAACTATCCAGCCTTTAATTCTGTAAGCTGTAAGCCAGGCTAATAAATTCTATTGCATAATTTATATATATATATATATATATATATATATATATATATATATAGAGAGAGAGAGAGAGAGAGAGAGAGAGAGAGAGAGAGAGAGAGAGAAAGGAGAGAAAGAGAAAGAAAGACAGAAAGAAAGAGACAGAAACTGCCAATTCTGTTCTTCTACAGAACCTTAACCAGTATATAACAACCAAGTATCCACAAGTCTTATATCAGATGGCCATGGTCCTCCCTTTCCCACTCGATGTAGCGAAGTACAAAGCAGAGACCCAGAAAATGCACATCTATGAAACAATCATGGGGCTCCACTCTGCCTTTGGTAGTGATGGATTTAGCCATGTGATACTCTTCTACTTCAAGTGTGCAGAGAGAGAGAGAGAGAGAGAGAGAGAGAGAGAGAGAGAGAGAGAGAGAGACCAGATTTCGGGTTACTAGAGAATGTTGAAGTCATATTAAAGTGGATCTTGAAACACAGTGTAGCTTGTCACTTGTCAGAACTGGTCACCTGAAGGAACCCTTCTCAGCCACCACAAGGAATGCTCAGGGGGCTCTGCAGAGCCTCTCAAGACCTCCCCAAGGCAGCCCCCAGGAAAGAGACAGAGTAACCACCTTCGGTTGCAGAGATCTTAAAGTCAGGTGTCCTCAGACAGCTAAGTCTCCAGCCCTCTTTTGAACAGCTAGGACACAGGAGAACAGAGCTCATGGGAGAGGACAAAGCTAGAAGAAGAAATGAGGAGAGAAAACAGCCCTTCGCTGCCTTGAGCTCAGATGCCCCACCACGCCTGAGCAAAACTGAGGACAAAAGTCACCGGTCTGCCAAGTTGGCCTCACGGAGAAATCAGGTCTCTCCCAGCAAGCAAGAGTGAGGAAAGGGGGGGACAGAGGCAAGCGGCCTTGGTGTTTGCAATCCTGAGTCCCGGGCTCCCAGAGCCCTAGTTTTCCTTGGGATTGTGCTCTTCGTAAGCTGAAAAACCCTACCCAGTGCTGGGTCCGGGGGCAAAGTGCCAGTCCAGGGGGCCTGGATGCTGGCACTGAGTGGCTTGAGGCTGCCCTCCTGGTCAGGGCTCAGCTCTCCCTGAGTTTCTACTTTCTCCCTGACAAATGGGATCATCAGATCTGAGGCACAGGTGTTCGTGTCCGGATCTGTGAAAGTAAATGCAAAACTCTTGTTTTGAAACATAAACAAAATCATTCCTTGTGGTCACTTCTGCAGACAGAAGCAGGACGGGGTAGGCACAGGTGGAGACGGGCCTCCCATTCCCACTCGATGCTGCTGTGTGCTGAGAGTGGACTGGAACTGGTGAGAAGACGGTGCAGGGCCTCTGTGTGAGCTCAGCCTACTCCGTGGAACATGAGGCCTCTGTCTGTCTGTCTTCTGTTGTTATAACAGAATACCTGAGACTGGAAAATTTATAAAGGAAACAGGCTTATTTCAACTTGAGGTTTAGAGACCAGAGCATGGTGCCAGTGAGGGCTTCGTGCTCTGACTCCGGGTGGGAAGCAGATGCTTACAAAAGAGGCAGTAGGCAGGAGTGGCCTTACCCCCTACCCACCCAGTATCACCGTGATCAATTCAGTCCCAAGACTGAGAAAGTCACTCAATCCCACAATAAGTAACACAGACCCAAACACCCACCACAAGAAAGGTCCTAAAGCCCCTTAAGGACTCTAAGAATCTCTTACTGACCCAAAAGGCCCACTAGCTCTTCATTATTTTGTATTTGGAAACCTAATTTCAACAAAAGTTTCAAAGGGAACTCATGGTATCCACATGACAGCGTGAGCCTGAGCTGTGGTCTGTCATACATGTTGCTGTTAATCCCCACAAACACATGACGAGAGAGGCAGGTACTCGTAGAACATCTCATTTCATTCTTAAGGAAATTGAGGCATTGAGAGAATAAGGACCTGAGCATGAAACCTGGATTAGACTCCAGCGATCTGCTTCCAACACCTGCAGCCATGAATAGAGTATTTATGGGGTTCTTTCAGCTGGTGTCTGGATCCATGCCAGGACCATAAGAAGCAGTCAATAAACATGTTGAATGAATGAATGAGCAGATAAATTACAAATAAGCTCATAATAGAAAACCTGGAAAGTACAGGAAGTGTGTAGAGCAAAATTTACAGAACCTATAATCCCATAATCCAGAGATAACCACCATATTTTTTGTTTTTCTGAAGATAGAATTTAAAGGGAGTAGAATTTACATCATGAAATTTATAATATCCACATAGTGTTCTCTCTAGCTTTTTCACTTAAAATGATCTCATGAGTGTTTCCCCATGTCATTTAAAATTCTTCAAAGGCATTGTTTTAATAATGGCATGATATTTCCCCAAAAAGTTACATTATAGTTTACTTAACAATTCCACTATCTGTGACAATTGAGTTGCTTCCAAATAGCCCCATAATAGCATCTTTAAACATAAATTTTTGTCTTAATTTCTATTTTCTTAGCAGATGTTCCTAGAAGAGAAATTACAGATCAAACCTTAGAAACATTTTTAGCTGTTTTAGGTACATACTGCCAAATTATTTTCCATAGTGCCAGTTTGTATGCCCAAAAGAATGTGTGACCATCTTATTTCACTATTACCAAAACTAAGGATTATTTCTAAGGCTTTGTAAGAGTTTAGTAGATAAAAAAATTAGGTTTTTAATTATTAGTATATATTAGTAGCAAATTTGAATGTTTTGTGTTGATGCTCATTTATAATTTTTATAATTCTTCTTCCATGAAGCATTTTGTTTTTAGTTCATTTTTATTGATTTGTAAGTACTTTTTATATGTGATGGTTATAATCTTGCCACATTGTTTCATGAAAATTTGTTATTCCTTCACAGAATCTCTTATTTTTATGTCTTAACTCTCTTTTTCGGCATGTCCACAGTCAGGTATGACTACACTTCCAGTGGTGTCCTTAAAACTTTGTTACTTTACACACCTATAACAGTATAAGCTATCAACAAGGACACATATGTCAAGGTGGCCTTATGCATCAACCAGACATAGAGAGAGAGATGCCCACCTCCTTGTACAAGCTCAGTGTCTAGTGTCTGCCAGTGTCACCTTGTCAGTCACCTTCCCGCTTCCCTGCCCTGAGGCCAGGTCGTGTAGCAGACCTGGTGGTGTGCCCTGACATGCCCCTGAGTGGCATTTTACCAGCCTGCAGCTTTAGATCACAGGATGCTGGGCTCAGCTGCAGATGTCAGCAGCCAGCATGGGGACCATGAGAATGATTGGTGACATGGAATGCCAACAGATGTTTCTGTCCCTGATAGTTGCTGATATAACAAGTCATCTCACAGCTGGCACAGCTCTCTCGGGCCCTCCGGCTTCAGAGCTGAGAGGAAGGCGCTAAAGCAGCAGGCTCTCCACATCTCTGAGCCCCTACACTGGTGGGGAGGAAGCGGGGATGATTTCAGGGGCCTTCACCGGTGGAGTGAAGATAATGTTCAACATATGTAGGGCAGGTGACACCACCGCCTCATCACACAAAGCCTCCAGAGGCCATGTGTCTGTCACAGAGTGATTCATGCCTTCATTCATTCAAAGCGTGTTTACAGGATGTGCTTGAGAAGGGTCACGAGGAGCCGTCCCATACGACATGACACGTGCTGGAGACGAGCCGAGAGGGTAATGAAGAGCTCAGCGGGGAGGGCGTCCAGTGGCGGGGAGCTGCGCCCACAAAGGCCCCGAGGGCACGGCAGAGGGCTGCGGCTTATGATCTCAGCAAAATAAATCTCCTGGGTGCAGGTGAGCAGCACCTGTGGACGGGCCCCAGAGCGGCACCTCTCTGAGCAAGGCCTTCTGTCCCATCAGGACAAAGGAATGAGGCCCAGAGAGAAACATCTGCCAGGAAGCTGGCAAAGCCACCTTCTGGGATACATCGCAGGACCCCACTCCCTTTGGCCCCCACTGCCTTTGCCTGTACTCCTGGCCCACCCCTACATTCCCCAGACACCACCCCCTTGGCCCTCTCTCCTATGGGTGCTGTGTCTTTTGTCTGTTTCACTGATTCAGCCTCAAGCTTAGGGGCCCTGTGAGGAGAAAGTCTGTGCTGTGTTCACAGTGTCAGAGACAGAGACAGCAAAGGCCAGGACCTGAGAAAGACCTCACAAAGCTTGTCTTTCGATCTTAATGGACTGAGAGGTAAGTGTGATAACACATGCCTTTAATGCCAGCACTCTGGGAGACTGAAGCAGGAGGATCACAAGTTCGAACCTAGCCTCGCAACTTAACAATTTATTGAAACACTATCTCAAAATGAGAAATAGGATTGTGCTGAGTCCAAGGCCAGTCTGGGCTACATAGTGAGTTCAGTACTAGCCTGGGTTACAGAGCAAGATCCTGTTGAAAGAAAGAAAAAGAGAAAGAGTGGGAGGGAGGGAGGGAAAGAAAGAGAGAGAAAGAGAAAGAAAGAAAGAAAGCATGAGAGTGCAGCTCAGTAGAAAGAAAAGGAAGGATGGAAGGAAGGAAAAGAGGGAGGAAGGCAGGCCAGCAGGAGGGAAAGAAAGGCATCTTGGAGAAGTTACCCAGCATGGTCCAAGCAAGAGGCCAAGCCAGGATCCAGAGCCACGTCTAAGTCCACAGGTCACTACTTACCTGCAGAAGGACTGGGAAGAAGACACTGTTTGCACAGAGACAGACACCCCTCAAAGATGGGAGGGGTCTCAAAGTCCAGGGTCCACACAAATCTGTAGAGACAAAGTTTCATGCCTCCAGAAACGCTCCTGCCCTCCTCCCTCCATGGGGATGTTTAAATCTACCTGGCTTAAGTCTTCAGTCTCACTTTGGATTCTCATCGTACTCAGGAGGTCAAGAAGCTACCTGTGGAATATTTTCCGGCAATGGAATTTAAAGAAGAGTATAAGGATAAGAAATTCCAGTCTCTTAGTTATAAGCCTCTGATCAGTACATAGTCACTAAGGACTTGTTCCATGCCAGGCGCAGAGCTGGGGTGGAGTCATTCGGGGTCAGCTGGGGAAGTGGGCATGTGAACCACGAGGCTGAGACCCAAGCACACAGGGATGTAAACTGCAGAGAGACAGACATGAGTGAGTCTGCCTGTGCTGGGGAGACCAGTGGGCAGCACTGGTGCTCTAAGACTTTCCATGCACCTTGCCTTCTCACACACCAAGTTTCCACAGGAGGCCACGTATGAATTGAGTACATGACTGGGTCCTAGGTGGACATAGGTGCTACAGTCTGTTTTCTACTGCTATAACAAAATACCCCAGACAGGGTCATTGTAGAAAATTCTATTCAACTGACAGTTCTGGAGGCTAAGACATCCAGAACTGAGGGCTATTTGTGGGGACGGACTTGTGCTAGATCATACCACGTCAGGGCACGTCACCTGGCGAGAGAGCGAATGCAACGGTGGTCAGAACCAAACTATGCCTCTTTTCCGATTCACCTCCTCCCCCTCTGGAGCTGGCTCCAGAGATGACGGCACTAGCCAGTTGTGAGAGTGGAGCCCTCACCACCCAGCACCACCCAGCAAGCCTCCCTCTTTAGACTCTTAGGAAGGCAATAAAATTTCAGCACGAGTGTTGGAAGGACCACACCTTCAAACACGAGGATGCCCAGTTAATAGCAAATAACTGAAACATCTAGGTTTACACAATAGCTGCCGGCACGTGGACTGTGTGGGTACAGAAGCAAGGTGCAGCAGAGGAAGGTGGCTGGGAGCTGGGTGCCGGGTTAGCGAAAGTGGGGGGCAGAGGGCTCCTTCTCTAAAATCTGATTCAGCTTCGTTTGTGCTCCCGCTTTGTGTCTAAGTTCCCTGTGCCTTTCTGTCATCTTCTGTCTCACACTTTTTTTTGTCTTTCTCCATTTACCTGTTTGGCACAAGCTTGCAGGCACACACCCACACCCACACGTGTGTACACACACACACACACACACACACACACACACACACACACACCACCAAAGCTTGAGAGTCCCACGACTTTCCAGTAGAGAAGCCGCATATTACACTGTGGGAACCCCACTGACTGTCCATGACAGAGTTCATGACAATGGTGAATCAGCAGAGGAGAGGAAAGGCCAAGACAGACAGGAGTCTTGGGCACACACCAGCCAGGAAACAGCCCCAGCAGCAGGAAACACAAACCCCATCCTAGGGATTCTCTCAACATGCAGGCTTGAGGACCCCCTGGAGAGGCAGGTGTTGGGCAGCGGGGTGATGTTCTGCCTTCTTGGAAAACCCAACAGGTCGTTACCTACAAGTCACAAAGTGTTGGTGGGGAAGAGATTGTACGTGGTCCCTGTGCTCAGAAGGAATAACGGGGAGCTCTGGAGCAGGATGGGAGGGATAAAGGGTTGGAGAGCAAAGTGGCTTCTGACAGAGCACGAGGTGACCCGGAGTCCCGGGTGCCCAGTGCCAGGTAATCCTGGGCAGGTCAGAAGCATTTCTGAATAGCATCACTAGGGGCTTGTAGAACTGACTCCCCAACATTGTTTCTCAAAAGTGTTGTATTTGGAGTCCAGGCAGCCTAGACTTCCTTTTTGGTCCCATGAGGCTGGTTTGGCCACTTTACCTCTCTGGGTTTTAGCTTCCCTATGTGAAACTGAGAAGCACAGTGCCTGTCTTATAGTTCATTAACAGAAATATAGAGCACTTTGTGCAATGTTTGGCACACAGTAATGCAAAATAGATGCTTTGTTGTTTTAATTCCTATTGCTAAGTGGCAAATGACCCCAAAGAAAGTCTAAAACAATACACATTTTAATTTGCTCCTGATAATACAAACTAGGGATTTGATTAAGACTTGACCTACATGTGGCCTCTTCAATATGACATTCTCAGTTTAGGTGACTTTCCATGTGACATCTGACTTCCCCCACAGCAAATGGCCCAAGGGGACCTTTAAAGGTCTGTGAAGGTCAGCGGCATCACTTCTGCCAAATCCTATTGGCCAAAGCTGTCACAAGCCTGCCCACACTTGAGGAAGAGACACATACTTTAATTCTCGATGGAGGCAAAGACTTTGGGGGGCCATGATGAAAATTGCTACCACTATGATGGTTTTCATTTGTCAGAGCCAATTAATACATCATCTGTCCTCATCAGCTTCCTTCTGTGGCCAACTGTCTCCAGAAGAGTTACAAATCCCTTGTGTTTGTGTTTTCGGCTTGAAAATAAAATGTTCTCACTGGAAATTTGAGGCATATTAAGGCCAACAGATCAAGAGATGTTAGCAATTGAAAAGATGGCTTGTGACTCACAGTTCCCAGAGGAGCAGGTACACCATGCCATGTAGGCCATGCCGTGGGAGGAAGCATGAAGTCTTCAGGAAGCAGAGGGACAGGGACAAAATGGAAGAAGGAGCCTCTACTGTGGGCCTTGCAGGAGCCACCGGGCCAGGCAGCAAGTGGGTTTAGGTGGAGGGACCATTTCCCTTGTCCAATGTCTGGCTCTGGGGTGCTCAGGACAGGTTGACAGTGGTGTGGCATATGCAATCCCCACTTAGGAAGTACCTGGTGGCTGGACTCCGAGAGGCTCGTCTGTGTTTGGGAAGTGCACGCTGGTGCACAGCTCATCACCTCTAGGAATTGGCTCACGCTGGTGCAGTAACACCTCCAAGTTCAGCAAGGTTCAAGATGTCAAAACACTACCATATCCAGGAAGGTAGCATTGCCAGTAGGGGGTAGACACTGGTCTGGTCTACATTGCCCCCTCAGGACTGCCCTCCACCACATTCACGAGGCCATGACCCCTTTCTCCAGTGCCCCTGGGGAAGGCCTGGCTGCTCACCACCCAGCCTGGCTCAAAGCTGGGCTGAGAATACACTCAGCAGGCAGAACACAAGCCCCTGCCTCCCCACTGCTCCTGCCTCAGTCATAACAAAGATAAGGTTGGAAGGGACCCCTTCTCCTAAGTAGCTCAATGCCATTTGACAGAAAGCTTTCTAAACATCATCTCATGTGGCCAATACTTCAAAACCCCCGACCCTCCCTCAAATCACTCTGGCCCTTGATCCAGTTTTAAATGAGCCTTTTGGTGCCAGGAGCTTGTTAGACATCTGGTTCCACTTGACTTTGCAAAGGGGTCGTTAAGAGTGGGAATGCAGCTACCTCAACTAAAACCAAATCCTCCGGCTCAGAAACACACGTCCAATTGGGTCTGTAGAATGGCATTTCAAAACAGTGAGGGGAAACCAGACAGTGAAGACAGACAGAGATAACCACTAAGAGAGACCCACTGCAGGGAGTCCAGCCTCTGTCCAGGTCCGGCATGGGGCACTGCAGCATCCCCACCTCAGCCCACCACACCGACTGCACAGGAGGTAGTCAAGCCAGAAATCTGGAGGCAGCCAGGCCACCTGTCCATCCACGGCCTTCTTCCTCCCTTTGGCACCTAGCACCCGTGGTTTTTGCACACACATGCCCCTCTGAGCTGCCCTGTTCTCACTGTGCCCACCATCCCAGCCCTGTCCAAGCTGTACCTCCTCTGTTCCACTTAAGAGCCTCCCAAATGTTCTTTGTGCCAATTATTGTGGTTTGGATCTGGAATGTCCCTGAAAAGTCTCATCCATTTGAATGCTGTAGATTGTCTATGTGCTGTTGGGAGATTGGGGCCTAGTCTGGAGGGGTGGATTACAGGCATGTAAATTGGTTTACAAGAGTGTAGTGGGGGCTTACCACACCTTCCACACCTGGATCCAGGAGGGGCTGATCACTGGGCTGAGACCTGGAAAGATATATAAGCTGCTTCCTGCCTTCCTTGGAGGACTAGTCTCAACTTGCCTTGACTTGGTTTTCTGTTTGTGATATCGAGGAGCTGCCTCCACCTCTGCCTCTGCCATGTGCTTCCACTGCTGCTGGCCACCCTGAGTGGACAGTGACCTTGCGAAACCGTGAGCTAAAGTAAACTTGTGAATGTTGGGTATTGAGTCACAGCAACAAAAATGTAGCTAGGACAGAAATACTTGTCCCTTCTCCTGTGTTTCCAACACCACAGCCAGAACTTCCCAAAATATAGATTCAGTAAAGGCCATCCTTTAGAATAAAGACCAAATCATGAGTGAATCCTGCAGGGCTTGCCTATATGGTCCCTGCCCACTACTCCAGCGTCACCAGCTATGATTGTTCCCCTCCAGCTCGGGACTCAAACTCCAGGGCCTCTGCACATTCTGAGTGATGACACCCCTGCCCTTCACTGGGCACCGTCACCTACTTCCATGTAGCCTATTCTCCAGTCTGAGCTCAGTCTCCACAGTCATCCCAGCAGTCCACACTATTCTCTGTCCACAGAGTTTTCTGTTTTCATAAAGGACCTAAATGCTATAAAGAATACATGGTGACATTCCACAGTGTCACCAGAGGGGAAATGACATTTAAAGAAGCTAAAACTATATCTTAAGATAAAATGATAAACTTCCAGTGCCGAAATGTCAGGCTGCAAGAGAAAAGAGCCTGCCTTACCCAGGTGGGCAAGCCCGCATGAGTGAGAATCCAGGCCCTGTGTCATAGTTGTCATAGCGGAGGAGACACTCACATTAGCTGAGTCAGCTCTGCAAGAGAACAGGGAAAACAGCTAGCATTTACTGGGTTGTCAGAAAGTCACGACTCGTTTTTACAGTATATGGCGACAGTTTATTTTTGGAAGTAGCAGAGCCAGTCACATCTGTGTTGTTGCTATCTCATTTGACGGCTGACAGTTAATAGCTTTATTCTAAAAAAAAATTGAGTGATTTGGTTGAGTTTTGGAAATCTTACAATGGTGAAGATGGAAGACCAAGCTGTGGATGTTTGCTAAACTTTACTCTTTTATTTTTGTACAGGGAAGAATGCACATCAAGCTCATAAAAATTTCCATAAAATTTATAGTGATGATGCTTTACATGAATGTCCATGCCAATGATGGTTCATGAAGTTTCACGCTGGTGATTTTGATATTAATGACATTCCTTGGTCAGGGAGGGCCACCAAGGTTGATGAGAACAAAATAAAGACACGTTACACGACATGAGGGTTTGCAGAAATATTGAATATCCATCATTCCAGCATTCATGACCACCTGAAGAAGCTGGGATAGGTAACCAAGCTCAATATTTGGGTTCCTCACGAACCCAAAGAAGTTCATTTGATAGTGCATAGAAACAGCTGTTCTATGTTTATTAAACATGAGGGAAATGATCCTTTTTTGAAGCAACTGAGAATGATGATGAGAAGTGGATTGTTTACAACAAGGTGGTGCACAAGCATTTTTGGTCCCAATTTGGTGATTCACCTCAAATGCCATCAGAAGCAGATATTCATCAGAGAAAGGTTATACTCACTATAGTGGGATTGTAAAGGGGCTACATTTTTTGAACTCCTACTAAGGAACCAAACAATCAATTCAAATGTGTACTTCCAGCAATTGGAGAGTTTGGAGAACTCCATTATCCATAAAGGTCCAGAGCTCATTAATCATCAAGGAGTTGTGTCTCATTATGATAACTTGAAACCACATACAAGTTTGATCATTCATCAAAATGATTGAAGTTTGGATGGAATGTGTTGCCACGCCCACAACACTCACCTGACCTTGAGTCACTGGGCTTTCACTTGTTACAAAACTAATTACATGGAACTAATCTTTTAAAATTCTTTGTATGTTCTTAATAGTGGTTCTCTGTCTGAGGAGTAGTTGACAAAAACTTTTCCCCAGTCCATCAATTTCCTTTTTATTCTATAGATTGTTTTCTTGGTTGTACGGAGGCTTTTCAATTTGATATAATCCCATTTGTTGATTCTTGCTTTTATCTCATGTGCTTCAGGTGTTTTAGTCCTTGCCTATACCTGTGTCTTCAAGAGCTTTGCTTATTTCTTTCTTTCAAAAAGTTCGGTGTTTCCATTGTAATGTTTAGGTCTTTGATCCATTTTGATTTGATTTTGGCACATGGTGAAAGATTTGGATCTAGTTTGATTCTTCTGCACGTGGCCAGTCCATTTTCCTAACACCATTTGTTAAAAAGGCTTTACTCCAGGGTATGTTTATGACCCCCTTATTGAAGATTGGATGGCTAACTCTTCAGTTCTGTTCTATTGGGCCACCTTTCTGTTTTGTAACAAAACCATGTGGTTTTTATCACTGTTATTTTGTAATGTAATCTAACATCTGGCATTGTGATGCCTCCTGCTTCTGTTTCATTGTTTAGGATTGTTTGGCCTATTCTGGGTCTTTTCTGATTTGATATAAATTCTCAGATCATTTTTTCTAGTTCTGTGAAAAATGCTGTTGGCATGATACCCAATCAAAAAATGGGTAACTTAAATGAATAAATTATTCTCAGAGGAAGAAGCCCGAATGCCCAATTAACTCATGAAAAAATATTCAACATCTTTAGTCATCAGAAAAATGCAAATAAAAACAATAATGAGGCTCCATCTAACTCCAATAAGAATGGCTGCTATTAAGAATTCAAAAAAAATGCTGGTGAGGTTATGGGGAAAAACGGAATCTTCTACATTTCAGGTGGGACTGTAAACTGGTATAATCACTACGGAAAGCAATATGAAATTCCTCAAAAAAACTGAAAATAGATACCCCATTTGATTCAGCTGTCCCTCTTCTGGGCATCTTCTCAAAAGACGTAAAGTCATCATACAAGAAAGATTCATGCATTCCCATGTTTATAGAAGCACAATTTATAGTAGCCAAATCGTGGAAGAAATCAGTATGTCCAACAACAGATGAAATGGATAAAGAAAATGTGGTGTGTGTGTATATACACACTGGAGTGATGCTGCGCCGTACAAAAGATAAATTTGAATTATTTATAGGAAGCTGTATGCACCTTGAGCATCAGAGTGGTAAGAGGGATGCCAGTCTCTGAGAGGGTGCTGTCCCCAGAGCCAACTCCCATGAGCTGTGTATCTGATCCCTACCATGTACTAGACAAGCACCAATTTTATCCAGTCTAGGGATACGCCTCGCCCACAGAAAGCATGACCTCTCTACAAGCAGGTGCATCTTCTAGCACAAGCATTTTGAAGCAGGTGTCACCTACTTCAAGCCAACTGTATGAGGCTGTCATGGCTCAAGCACAAGGACAGGTTTCCCGGGATGCTGGAGGTGGTGTCACTTCCTGTTCTCTGTGCTCCATGCATCTCCTACACATGGAGATTTATAGCATCCTGCTAAACTTACACTGTGACTCAGAATTGGAAAAAGACCTTCTCGGACTCATAAAGAGGCCTAGAACAGGCTCAGGTGAAAGTCTGCAAGTCATGAGTGTGATGCCATGTTTTCTTATAACACAGCGGAGCTCGGGTGCCTGGGGTATCAGCACACAGGACTCCCAGGCCAGCGCCAGCCCTGTGCTAGCCACCTTGGCTCTCACAGGAGAAGGTCGTTGCTGATAGCCTCTCTCATGTTGTCAGCCCCAAGCGCCCCTGCTGGCTGACTGGCTGCTCTCACCTGTCTGAGATGTGGTGATGGTAGGTCAGGTATGTAGGAATGAACTGCACAGGGACTTACTGCTTCCTTTCCTTCCTTCCTTCCTTTCTTGCTTCTTCCTTTTATTATTTTTTTCTTATTATTCTTTTTCCTAGGACTGGGAATCCAACCCCAGGCCTTTGCATGCTAGGTAACACTACCACTGAGCCACAGCTCCACCACCTTCTTGATTATTCTCATAATTAAATTCATGCCAATATTTGAAAACTAAAAGGTTGAAAATAAAAATTTGAGTTAGCAAGGCCCTGTGGCACAGAGCTATAATCCAGCACTTTGAAAGGCTGAAGCAACAGGATCTCAAGTCTGATCCCAGCTTGGGCAACTTAGTGACTCAGTAAGACCCTGTCTCAACATCAAAACTAAAAATGGACTGTAGCTTGGTCTGAGGAACCTGGAATCCATCCCTAACCCCCCCCCCCCGCCCCCCCCAACGCCCGCCCTCCCCCCCACACACACACACCTGTCTCACCAGCTTTTTGGAGAATGAGCCATGCCAGAGGGGCCCTTATTCCTTCGGGCTAAGGGACGGAGGCCAGGCAGTGTACGCCAGAGCCCACACCCAGAGCAAGCTCCCTTCCTCCTTCATCATCCGCCAGATATCTGAGGTTATTCGCGTCTGTGACTCCAGCCCCAGGTAGACCTTGGCATCCTATCTAACGTCAAAAGTCAAGTGAGGAAAGTGTAGGAGAGTTTTGAACAAATTGCAAGATTGTTCGAGTGGGGTACATTTCTCTTTATTAGAGTGAGCTGTCTTTCTTCGTCTCCCCCCAGGCAACTCCACCTATACAGCCACTGTCCCCCCACCGCTGCAGCAAGACCTCCTGCCCTGAGCCCCAGCCAATGCTAGTGGGGGCAAGGTTGCCACTCCCAGACGTCACCGCATTCTCCCGCTCCTCTCTGTGCCTCTTCCATGTCTGGTGGGGGCAAAGACCCCACAATGAAGGCCGGGCATGCAGACACTCATGTCCAGTCACCTACACCACACCTACAGCTCTCAATTTCCTCTTCCAAGGACACGCTCGCTGTTCCACCCAGCCTCGTGCCCATCCACCATCTAGGCTCCAACCCTGTGTACCCATGCCCAGGTCTCTCCACCTCCACCCTAGTCCCACTATGGGCCAGATCACTTGTTGCTCATTACAGAGCAGGTGGTGGGAGGGTGGAGGAGATGGGAGCTGTCCTGTGCACATGAGGGTGCTCGGCTGCCTCCCTTCCTCTGTCCTCTAGATGCCGGGAGCACCTATCCCCATTTGTCATATGCAGAAATGTCCCCAGATACTACAAATGTTCTCTTGAACCAAAGCCAGCTTCATTGAAACGCTCGGCCTAAGCCAGGTCTTCTAATCCAGTGAACGATGAAAGCAATACCACATGCACCAAAATCATTTTTAATCTTAAGGGTGTAGGGTGGGAGGGTTGTGGTAGACAGAACTCTAGGATGGTCTCCAACACTACCACCTCCCTCAGTGTGCCCACCTGAGGGAGTACAGTCTTTTCCCTTAAGAGCAAGCAAGGCTCAAGAACTGGTGGCACCTGTTTCCTGAGTACATTGAGTCACATGGCAGAGAAATTTTCCAGATGCATTTAGAGTCCCTAATAGTCTTTGAGTTATCAAAAGGGAGACCATCCTTGGTGGGCCTGGCCTGATCAGATGAGCCCCCAAAAGAAATTACAAGACGCAAAGTGAGAACAGCCTCCTGCCATCCTTACAGGAGCACACTGCCTCAGAGTGAAGAGGGCTGTGACGGAGCATGTGCAGGCGGAGGTGGCAGGAGACAGGCAGTCTCTAGAAACTAAAAACAGCCCAGGGTTGGCCATTGGAGGTACTCAGACCATTACAACGTAGCTGTAAACACAAACTTTGAGAGAAAGCACGACTGAGTAACTGAGGAGAAGGAACGGTGCCTGCTTGGAGTTGGAGCCCAGGTGAGAGCAGTTTCCTGAGGAAGCAGCGCTGAAGCCGCAGGTTCTGCCATGGAGGCAAGGTGTCATTATTCGTTCCCTTCCTCTTCCCGTGCTCCTCCTTCTTCCTCTTTCTCTTATTCTTCCTCTTTCTTTGGTCTTCAGGGCATTGGCTTTATTCCAAAAATGGCAAAAAAAAAAAATTGCCACTAACAGTGAGGACACCCCCAGCCCTTAACTAATGCTCCAACTTTCAGAAACAGTGTTTTCCCCAGGGTCATGTAGATTTCTAGGAAAGGATTCTGCTTGGCCGGCTGGAGTCACGAGGTGAGACCATACAATAAAACCCCTTGCCAAAAGTTCTGAAGAACTGTGTTATTAGAACAGAGAAGGGACAGGCTGGCAGGACAGGCCCCATTTCTGCACACTTTGGGGTACAATCTATGGTCCTGCCTGTTCAGTTCTGAAAGAAGCACTTCACACTCACCTATGCTTTTTCCAGTTTCAGCTGAAGCCCTGTAGGGTCGCTGTTGACACCTGTTCCGTGTCCCCTCGGCCCCGCCAGCTGTGGCGCCCAGCTGCCCCTTCCTTGCCAAGCCTCTCTTTCTTTCTGCTCCAGGGGCTTTCTCTAGCACCAGGCAGTTTGCTTGGCTAACACAGGATAGCCCCAGTGAGTGGGGCTCTCTCAAACAAGGAGGACTAAAATTTAGGAGACAAATGCCAAGTTTTCCGATGTCTGCCCAGTCAGTCTTGAGTCACGCTGCCACAGGGGTGAGAGGTTACCCTGCAACCTCCAGTTCCTTAATGAATGCTTTTCTGGGGTTTGTTTTTACCCCACCCCCTTCTCCCAATGCCTTACTTAGCTTCCTAAGTAACTGCACAGAACAGAGGTTCTGTCCCAGGGGCTGTGTTGTGGTTTGGAGCTGGAATGTTCCCCCAAAGTCTCATGTATTTGGATGTTATGGACTATCTATGGAACCATGTGCTGTTGGGAGATTGGGGCCTGGTCTGAAGGGATAGATTATGGGCTGTGATGGATTATAGGTGTGTGGTAGAAGACAGGAGTGTGGCAGATTATAGATTGTGGGTGTGTGGATTGGATTATAGGTGTGTGACAGGGACTTACACCTGGAAGGGGTGGTTCACTGAGGCTGGACCCAGAGGGGCAAATCCCCAGGATGGGACCTGGAAGGATAGATGCTGCTTCCTGCCTTCCTTTGGGGACTTGACTTGGCTTCCTGTTTGCAATACCATGAAGAGGTACCTCCACCTTCACCTCTGCCAAGTGCTTCCACTGCTGCCGGTGCCCATGGATGGTGTGACCTTCTGAAACTATGAACTAAAATAAACTTTGCCTCCCCTAATTTGCATATGTCCAGCATTTTGTCACAGCAAAAAAAAAAAAAAAAAAAAAAAAAAAGAATTGAGACAGCTGCTTTTGAGGAAATTCAAGCCAAGGAACCCAGTCAGCTTTCCATTAGTGTGCCAAATACCTGAGATAATCAACACGTAAAAAGAAAGTTGTACTTCGGCTGGTTGCTGTTTTTTGTTTTGTTGTTTCATTGTTAACAGGTTTCAGTCCCTAATCAGGTGGCTTCGTGGCTTTGATTGAGTAAGGCAGCACCTTGTGGCAAAAGTGTGTGTTAGAGCAAAACCACTCACCTCAGAGGGTGGGCAGAAGAGGACATGAGAGGAACCAAATGGGGTCCCTAGTCCCCTACTAGGGACATTCCCCGAAACCTAAAGACCACTAGGCATCACATCTTAAAGTTTCTACAACTTCCCAATGATGCCTCACTAAAGATACAGCTTTTAATATGTCGCATCCAAGTGATAGCAGCTGCTTAGACTCAGCACTTGGACAAAGACAAAACCACTTGGACAAGACGAATGGACAAGTTCTGCCCAGGCCAACATGAGCCCCATTGCGGAAAAGGACTTCTTGAGGCATCAATGATGGGTCTCAATTATCTTCCATTGTCTTCTAGGGCCCAGCAAGGTAGACATTCAGCAAACGTGAATTACAAAGAATCAAACAGAGCCAGGCCTGGTGGTGCAGGTCTCTAATCCAGCATGCTGGGAGGCTGAAGCAGAAGGATTGCAAATTCAAGTCCATCCTGGGCATGTTAGCAACTTAGTGAGACTCTGTCCTTAAAGCAAAAAGAAAAAAGAAAAAAGAAAAAGAAAGAAAGAAAGAAAGAAAGAAAGAAAGAAAGAAAGAAAGAAAAGAACAGAAAAGAAAAGAAAGAAAAAGAAGAAAAAAGAGGTTAGGATGTAGCATAGCAAGAAGCCCCTCAGTCCTACCCTCAGCACTGCCAAAAGATAAAAAAGCAATCCAGCTGCTCCCCGGGTGTCCAAGATCTATGCCCTCTGCCTATACCACCAGGCATCAGCTGGTTGCTGGGAGCTCCTGTCAGAAGGAAAAATATACTAGAGTTAGGAATGCTTCTCAGAACTAGGAGAGGATGGAGTCAGTAAGTGATGAAGAGAAAAACAAAAGGCCTTGCCCTGACAGGTAAGTGCGTGTGACCAAAGCATCTATACCACCCTGGGAACCGATTCCTAAGTCTGAGTGCCTACATACTTAACTGATTGACAATTTTTAACTAATTTTAACAGTTAACTGATGGTTCTGAGGTCCATGTTGCCCACTGTGTCCTTAAAGGAACAATTGTGAGAACTTCAAATTCTCCTGGTTGAGACATTATGAAAGTAAAAGAATTATCATGAGGAATCA
This sequence comes from Ctenodactylus gundi, assembly GCA_004027205.1. NCBI lineage: Eukaryota > Metazoa > Chordata > Mammalia > Rodentia > Ctenodactylidae > Ctenodactylus > Ctenodactylus gundi. The sequence continues at coordinate 586,389 of PVKB01000289.1, forward strand.
CAGCCTGTATGGAATAAGGTTTGGGGAGCCTCTCCCCACAGAGGAAAGTGGAATCCTACTGCCCTTAGAGATTTCCCCACTTCTGCCAGGTACAGAGTGGCAGCCAGCCAGCCAAGGGATGGCTCGCCCCAGCCTTGTCACCTCCCGGATTGATTGTCCGGGAGCCTGGGCTTTGGTGAATTCCAGACCCAGAACATTCATGAATCTTCCCTCCCGGTTTCAGTTGTCTTCTCCCTCGAATTCAGAAGGAGAGAACTCCTGTCAGGTAAATAGATGCACCCCCGCTGTACGATATTTCATACAGGTACATGATTTGGGAAATTAGGTCAGAGGAGGGAGGCAGACCAGTGATTCATTACCTGAGCTGCAGAGAGGCAGGATTACCTCATCAGAAATTCAAAGGTAATCAGTTTTTTCCCAATTGTCACGATAATGAATCACCATTGTTAATAAATTGGGAAGTCAGCTACACCTTTGAGTAGCTGGATAAACCAGAGTTGCCTGGCATCTGTCTTCATTAGAAAAGAGCCACTGAAGTGGCGGATAAGTAGAGAAGGCCGGAGGGTCCTGACTCCCTTTTTCATCTGAAGGCGAAGAACCTCAACTCTCTCCATAACATGGTCCTCATGGTCAAGTCACCCAAAGCCAAAGTCACCCCAAGAAGGCTTTCCACACCGGATCTGTCAAAGTTCCCTGATGAAAAGCAAAGACAGCAGCAATTTCTTTATTTAATGGAGGAACAATGGCAGAAAATAATTCTTGCACATCGCTCAGCACAGGCAGAGGTCTTTATTAAAACAGATTTTTTCCCTCTCCCTCTCCCTCCTCAAGCAAACAGAAACCAAGAATGGAAAACAAGCCCATCCCTTCTCCCCTCCTCTGGGAGTCTGGCAAGTTCTGTCTCAGGGCCGGTCACATCTGAAAATCCAAGCCCAATGGTTGGAACAAAGTGGTCAGGGTCAAAGCTCACTGTGGCATTTTATGACTAAATGAGGCAGTCGCTGAGCCTCCAGCTCCAGGGGATAAATCAGCTCAAACTCCATCCGCCTTCAGGACAGACAAATCTTTGGTCATGGAGTCGTCAATAATCCAAACATAACTTGGAATGCGGTTAGAACTCTTTATTACTTTTAGGACCACCAAAAAAAACTGAAACGAATTCTGATCTATATGATATGATAATGGCACTTGACAAGTTCCTATTTATTCAAGGGGTGGGGGATAAAAAAATGTTTATGTCTGATCATTGTGTCAAAATCCTGCAAGTCATTTTCCTTTCTCTCTCTTGGGCAAGATTTAAAAGCAAACCCCCATGAGCTCTGTCATATGATCTTGGAGCTCAGAGTTGGAGACATTTCAACAGTAATTTAATGCAGAGGATTTGAGGAGTGTGTCTATGAGAGAGGAGAGACAGACAGAAAGACAGAGACCAAGAAAAAGGAGAAGGAGAGTGGAAAGAGAGAGAGAGAGAACAGAGGCAGAGACAGAGCAGGAGTTGAGCCCGGGTGACTGGAAGATTATTTGAAAGGGGGCAAGATGAAATGCAAGCTTGTTACTGCTGAGTGTCTCATTCCCCCTCCGGAGCAGAGCTGTGCCTGACATCTTGCACAGCCTGGCAGGGAAACTCCCGCAGCCGTCCGGGGAAACGAGGGGCCCACATCCAGCCAGAGGCACCAGGTACCCCACAGACGGCCCTTGGAAGGACCCCTTGTTGGGACAGGCTCAGATGAGTTCACCACTTATGCAGGTGCTGCTCTTCAGCCAGAAGTCAGGGAGGCCTCATTTCAGGTCTCCATGGCAACTGTGGTGCTAGCCCTCTCTTCTAAGCCTTTTCCCCTGGACATGGGTGGGCACACGCACCCTTGCACCCTCACATGCACGCACACTCACGTGCATCTTTCTGCCTTCCCCTTGCCAACACTTCTTCATCCTTCCACTCTTCCTTCCTTTCTCCTTTAACCCCAGCCTGAGCAGAGGTGGGAAGCTGTTCAGGGGACACACCGTTCCGGCTCTGTTACTGCACCCCAAGAAGTATAGGCACATTTTGTGGGTTTGGCTGCACAAAGGGAAAACTGAGACCAAGAGACAGTGGCCAGGCTGCGAGGTCACGAGAGGTCTCACCCCAAAAAGGACCACATTCTGGACCATGAGGAAAGGCACACATACGTCTTTGCTCTCTAAAGAAGTAAGGCTTCAATCAGCCTCTCTTATCTCTCTATCTGAAGGCATTTGAGCCTCCCTAGGAAGCTCTCCATTTCTCTGAGAGTTAAAACACATGGCAGGCACACACACACACCTGCACAAGCACACACACACACACATACACTCACACACAAGGCTCTGACATCCTTTTCATCTTTTTCTCTTTCCCATATGTCCTCACATCTGAAAAATGATTCCTGTTGTCTAATTTTCTGCAGACATTATTCCATTTGCCTAGTTTTGTCTCTGGTGAGAAAACTGTGCCCATTCGCTATGGAATTGAGTTCCCTGACGGCGACTGGATTGGAACACAGGATCTCAGCACGGGAAAGACTAATTTCCACCTCAGGGATGTGTGTGCCCACACCCATTTGAATGTGCCCTATCCCTGCCCTCTGCTCCCTTCAAAGGCACCTTTTCCACAGCACCGCACCTCCAACCTGGATTCCCGCTCTCATTTCTGTCCAGTAGCCCAAGAAGTGCCTCCTCTGCCCTGTTTTCCTTTTTCCTGTACAGTTCGCTCAACAGCGACACATGAGTCCCCAGTGCGGAGCAGTTCTACCTGGCACATTGTCCCTCCGTCGCCCTGGCACTTATTCCCTGATGGCTAGATCAAGTTCAAATTGCAGAGACAGGTCAAAATTACATGCTAGAGCCACACTGCATCCAAAAGTTAAAAAAAAAGTAGGGACCTTGGCAAGACCTTGGTAATTTTAGCAGATTAAAATGAAGGTACATATATATATATATATATATATATATATATATATATATATATATATATATATATATGTGTGTGTGTGTGTGTGTGTGTGTGTGTGTGTGTGTGTGTGTGTGTATATATATATATAATATATATATAAAATTTGGTAGTAACTGAGAAATTGTTTTGAGTTAAAATCTAGCATGACCAAATGGTAGTAGAGCCAATTTTTTTAAATCATAGCAGAACATAAAAAATAGTGGAAGTCATAGTTATTTTGTTAATTGCAAACCAAATTGCTTATTACTAGATATCAACAATTCAACAGCTTAGCTAGGCACGGGAATTGTTGTAATTCCAGCACTCTGGGAGGCTGAGGCAGGAGAATCACAAGTTTACACCAAGGCTAAAAAATTTAGAAGCTTAGCAAGACCTCATGTCAGAATAAAAAATGAAAAAAGGTTGGGTGCAAAGTCCCTGGGACCAATCCCAAGTACCAAACATTGTGTATATATTTCAAAAACTATATGCACAATATGAAAAATTAAATGAAGAAAGCACATTGCTGTATAATACAAAGCATAATGCCATACCACTGGGGGTAAAATCTTTGTGTGTGTGTACATGGATGAGCTAGAGGAAGATGTGAAACGGTGACAACATTTTATCTAAGGTATTCATGTTTTCTTAAATTTCTCTCAAGCTTTGTTTTGTGCAACTTAATTCCATAACAAAAGTATTCCTTTTTTAAAAATGTTTAAGAAAGCAGTACTAAAGCCATAGACCAAGAAGGTTAGAACTACCCTTCAAGCTTGTGAGAGAATGTTCCAGAAACTAACCAACTATTATGGCAGAATGGAATACAGAGGAGAGGGGCAAGAGGTGAACAGAAAGCTAGGGAGACCACACGAACACTGGAAGGGGTGGAGGCCAGAAGCAGTAGAGGAAGGCCTGCTGGGGCCAAGAAGAGACATGCCTTCCAAGGACAGAGATCTACCTGGACCTGGGCAACTGTCTGCTTATAGAGAGGTTGTCCTGGAACTGGGAATGATGGCTTGAAGCCAACACAGAAAGACAATAAATCATTCCAAAGTGGAGGGGCCACCAAAGCATCTCTACCAGCTCAGATTGAGCAGGAAAGGTGCTCAGAGAAGCAGGCCCACTGAATCGCTCTGTGAGAAAAAGGAGGCTTTATGTTTGCTAAAGTTACCCATGTGTTGCTGCTGTGATTTTGTTGTTTTCTTCCTTTTGTTTCACTATGCGGTGCCTTAGTGGAGCTTCTTTTGGATAACCGCAAGCTCCCGCAGAGCTCAGCTGAGAAGCAATGGATTCCTATTCCCAAACAGCAAGAAGAGTCATTGTGGGACTTAGTGACTGGAAATAGAATAAAGTCTTTTATTTGAAGATGCCAGATTTGGATTGTGTTGGATTGGAGAACTGGGTACGAGCCAATTCTTCACAATGAAGCTGGGGCACCAAGTTCAGTGTTCAAGGTCAGCAGTCTGGGGCGCAGGGCAGTAGGCATCACACAGACGCAGGTCCAGGGAGACAGGAAGAGATGGAGGGACCAATGTCCCTGTGTGATGCTAACAACCACCAGGCATGAGATCGGTCAGCAGCATGAGGATCTGCTGGGAAATGAGGAACTAAGTTCCCTTAAGAACTGGAACAGAGATCCTCAGGTCATGATTGTACCATGTACTGAGTGTGCTACCTTAGACAAGTCATTCTCTGTGCTCCTCTAAACTCACGCCCAGTTCACCTGGTTGCCTCTGGAGTCAGCGGGTCTTTGGTTAGAATTTTCTTCTAATCAGAATCTCATTTTGGAAAACCCAGAAACAGAGGACCACGACATTATATGAGACCCCAGAGGCAGCCCTGGGACCAGAATACAGGACACAGGGGTTCCAGGAAGAGGACCCGGGGCTCCCCGGTCCCCACCAGCCCATCAGCTTCCTTCTAGCAACCAGCCCCCAGACAGCCAGAAACCAAGAGCTGAGGTCCGCGCCAAGCTCACTCACTCCAGGGAACTGCCCCCGCCCCTCAGGGCAGCGCAACTCCAGGTGCTGGGATTATGGGAGACTTTTTGCTTTCTTTTTAAGTTTGTCTACACTTCCAATTTTTGTGCATTTGTGTGTGCAGTGGAAAAGGGACTGTTTAAATTGGTGACTGGGGTGAGATAAGTCTTTTTTTTTTAATTGGGCCTATCCTTGAGACTCTCCTGAGTCCTTTATTCCTTTACCCCCTGGCATATTTCTCCAAACTTGACTTTTCTCCACATTCTCATCTTCCAGGGCAGAAACTGTGCACTTCATTCAACAAACATTTATTGAATCTTAACTATGTGCCAGAAGTTTAATGGCACTGGGCATTCTAGCATCCCCCACAGTCCCCTACCACCCCAGGAGCTCCTGCAGGGCAGGGCCCACATCTAACACCCTCTGAGTCCTGGATGCTCATGGGAACCATCATCCATTTCAGTAAACAAAGAGATGAAGGAGTAAGTAAATGAATTACAAACACACACAAATCTCTGCAGTTTCAGGGTTGCTTACTGGAGGGAGGTAAGAATGTGTATGTTGGTGGAAGAAGGGCAACTGTTTTTCTAGGTGGTATCTGAAAAGGATTTTATACATTATTCCTCTCTTTTCATGTTTTGGCCGTTACCTCCTTCCTGGTGACACCAAATGACAGAAAATTGTATTCCAGCCATAGATATATCTCTACTTTTGAAGCACTCTGGAACTCTGAGCCAGCAGATGGAGTCTGTATCCAGCAAGAGCTGACACTGCTCTGATGATGTGAATTTCCTTGCTGTGGTGGCTGGGCTAGAGCCACAGTGACCCCATGGAGGCGCCAAATAAGCTGGTGTTTTACATATTTTGGCCGATATGTGAGGCCACAAGAGTTTGCTGGCTCTGTATCTGCAAAGAAATAGCCATAGAACATAGACAGCTGTTACTTTCTTAATGCAACTTTACTTCTGCCCCATAGAGGGAAAAGCGTCTTAAGCATAGCTTGATTATGAAGGATAACGATGCATGTCTCCTCCATTTCCTGAAAAAATGTGGATAAACTCAAGAGAAGGAAGTAGAACGCTGATAACTACAAGTGGAATTTCAATACTCGTTCTCCAAAAAGCAGAGGAAAAACAAAAACATGTCAGCTGACACTATACAATGGCTGAAAATCCTCACTGTGAGCATCACTGTGCTTAACTCCAGATGAAACTTCTGGAATGCAGATGGGACCCTTGAGCAAACCAGCTGTCAAGTGATGTGTGGCGCCAGGTGAGGGGAATGTAACTTGGAAAGTGTCAAGCCAGGACACCAAAAGTGAAGGAAAAAGTCTGTGTGCCTTAAGATTATTCGCATCATCTCAACTTGGGTCTCAGCCCTGTTATCTACAAGGTAAGAGGTCATGGATAAGAATAAAATCTCTCAGACCCACAGTTTTATCATCTAAAGAATCTAACTAAAGTGGCCTGCTCAACCTTTTTTCTCCCCTCACTAAATCAGGATGTAAATAATAGGCCTTTCTCCACAGACTACACCCCAGAACCTGGGGATATGTGGCTCAAAATGGGGACATTATGAGGGTCACTGAAGTGGACCAAATGTAATCATGGGGGTCTTCATAAAAAGCAGGCAAGAGAACCATGCAGAGAGAAGAAAAGTCATGGGAACAGAAAGTGGAGGTCAGAAAGAAAAGAAAATGCTACAGTGTTGGCTTTAAAAGTGGAGAAAGAGATCATTAACTGAGAAATAAATGCAACTTCTAAAGGCTGCACAAGAAGAGAAATGAATTTTTCCTTTGATCCCATGTGAGGGATGTAACTCTGTGGACATTTTAGACTTCTCACCTCAAGACTGTAAGATAATAATTTGTGTCGTCATAACCATTAAGTTTCTGACAATCTGTTACAACAGTGTATTAGTCAGCTTTTCCTTACCATATCAAATATCTAAGATAATCAACTGCCAAAGAGAGAAGGTTAATTTTGGCTCACAGTTTTGGAGGAGTCAGTTCATGTTAGGTAGACCCACTTCCATTGAGCCTGTGGAAACCAGTACATCATGGTAGGGAGCATGTAGCAGAGAAAAACATTTGCCCGTGACCAGACAAAAAGGAGAAGGAGTGTAAGGGGGAGGGGCCTACTATTTCTTCAAGGATGTGACCCCAAGGACAAGAAGATCTGTAGGGCCCTGTTTCTCATATGTTCCACCACCTCCTAACAGTACCATAGGCTGGAGACAAAACCTTTAAAATATGGATCTTCGGTGGATACGTATTCAAGCCACAGCAAACAGTAGCACAAAATTGATTCAGTGTCCATGAGGGCTGAGCCCGAGCTGTGTGAAAAGAACAAAGGACATTGTCGTGGAGGGAAAGTGATTTCAGTAGCCTCTGTGAAGTGTTGGAGTTTGATAACTGAGGAAGGTATCTGTACAGGGGGTGCACCTTGTAAGTGCCAGAGCCCAAGTTGGGTCACAAGTGTGTCCACACAAGACAGCGGTGAAAATGACAAGATATTGGCTACATAGAGAGGCATTATCAAAAGTTCCAATGATAAAATATTTCTCCCTGTCAGAGAAGGTATATAAGGACAGAAAACAAACATACGTGTATGTGATATATATGAAAATAAATATATGTGTGAGCTTATATATTTTCAAATCTGTCTACTGAGACAGCAGAAGGAAGGTGAAACTACAATACAATGAACACACTTAGAGACCTGATCGTGGCTTCTTAACACCATTCTCTATTTAAAACAAAACAAGCAAACAAAAAGCCACAGTGCTCTTTTAAAAAATGACTGATTTTAGAACTAGAAAAGAAAAGAAGAAAATGATCCCTGGAACATCCTTTTGCAGAGCAAGACTGTTGGGTCTGGTGTGATCGGAAAATAGCCCCAAAATGTGTCTGTTGAAAACTAATCCCTACTGTGGCAGTGTTAAGAGGTGGGAACTTTGGGAGGTGGTTGGATTTCCTTATTTATAAAAGTCTACCATGTGAGAACACAGCTAAAACCTCCCACTCAGAAGCAGAGTAAGGCTGTACCAGGCCCTAAATCTTCTGATGACTGGAACTGAACTGCCCAGCCTTCGGAACTACAAGCAATAAACTCCTACTGTTACACATTATGAGGTCTAAGATATTTTCTTATGTAAGTCCTAAGGGACTAAGACAAGACCTGTGTTAATTTTGTTACCAAGACAAAAGACTTCAGACAATTGATTTATAAGGAGGAAACGATTATTTGAGCTCACAGTTTCAGAAGTACCTGTCCACGGTTACTCGGTTCCATTGTCTTTGAACATGTGGCAAGGTAGAACATCGTGACTAAAGTGCATGGTAGAGGGAAACTGTTTACCTCAAGACAGGAAGCAAAGTGAGAGACAGGAAGACTCAGGGTCCCAGTGTTCCCTTTGAGGTCATGTCCCACACCCAGTGACTCAACTTCCTTACCTATTACCTATTACCTACTAACTACTTACAAATAGCACTACACGCTGAGGACCAAGCCTTTAGAACATGGGCCTCTGGAGATGTCCAGGATCCGAACTATAAGAAAGCTGTGTCTGAAAGACACTGAGGAGGCCTGAAGACAGCTCCAGAGGCCAAATTTAGGCTAATTAGACTAACAGGAAAAATAAAAATACAGTAGCTTATTCAGTAAAATAAAGATCTGTGAGTTCACCCTGTATAAATAAAGTGAACATATACACTAAAATTCTGCTTAGGAATGGCACAGTCAAAGAAGTACTCCATACAATGCTTATTAAATATAAAGGGGGAAAAGTAAGGTGGATGTGTTTAGTTTTTATATACTCTAGATCTTAATCCTGTGAGGCATCACTGGCAGAAAAAAAAAAAAAAATTCTCCCGTTCTGCGGGATGTCTCTTCCCCATGGTGCTTGTTCCCTTTGCTGTGCAGGAACTTTTAGGGTTGGTGTATTCTCATTCGTTGTTTCTTGTGCGGTTGGAGGTCTGTTCCTCTCCCTGTGTCTTCTTCCATTTTGCCTTCCAGAAAGCTCTGTGTTTCTGTTTTGATATCCAGCTCTTTGATCCATTTCAATCTGATTTTAGTGTGGGGTGACAGATATGGATCTAAGGTCATTTTCCTGAGTGCACTGATCCAGTTATCCCAGCACCACCTGTTAAAGATGCTGTCTTTTCTCCAGTGAGTGGTTTGGGCCTTTTTGTCAAAATCAGGTGACTAAGGGTGTGTGGGCTTATTTCAGTATCCCAGTTCTGTTCCTGTGCTCCTCTGGTTATTCACTGCTGCTTTGTGGTATATTTTTAAAGTCTGGAATTGTGATTCCTCCAGTTTTGCCTTTGCCACTTAAGGTTGCTTTGGAAATTCTGGGTCTTGTCTGGTCCCATATAAATTTTAGAGTTGTTTCTTCTAGTTCTGTGAAGACTGCTATTGGTATTTTGACTGGTATGGCATTGAGTCTGTATAGCTCTTTTGGAATGTGGCCATTTTGACAGTGTTAGTTCTTCCTATTCAGGAACGTGGTGTATCTTTTCATTCCCTAAAATCTTCTTCTATCTTTCTTCAGTGTTCTGTAGTCTTCTGTCTCTAGGTATCTTTGGTAAGATACGTGCTGTAAAAGTACAATTCATAACAGCTAAATCCCAGAGTCAACCTACTTGCCCTTCACCAGAGGAATGGATAAAAGCATGTGGCATGTATACACTATGGACTATCATGCAGCCATAAAAAAGGCATGTATAGTGCATTTGAAAGAAAGAGGCACCACCTTGAGTCAATAATGTTCAGTGAAATGTACTAGCAACAGAGGATGAAGTATTGATTGGTGTCCCTCCCATGAATTCACATACGTGATTGCAGAAAAAAGACCTTCACCTGAGAGAAAGGGTAAGTAGAGGAGCAGTGGACTGCTAGGAAAAGGACAAATCTCTGATGGTGGGGAGAGGGTAGGCAGAGGATCAGAGTAAGAGGGCGGGGGAAAGTGGACAAAAGTGATGTAGATGATCATGGTCTCCCCAGACCATATGTTTTCAGTGTGTTGCTGAATCTGTAGTTCACGCATATACAAATTTTTAAAAGTAAAGTGGGAAAGTACAATAGACACTATCTCACTTGAGTGACCAAAGTCAACATTTCCAGAGATAGAAAAATTTTAATTGTGCCTCTCTGATTGGCTGTCATAAAAATCATGCAACATCACTTCTATGACATTTCTGCCAAAGTGGTATAACACAGAAAGTATTCAGCAAACTTAAATTATAGACCATTCCACAAAGTGAATGAGCTGCCTGTATCACAGTGTCAAGGCCATCAAAGTCAAGAGAAGGGCAAGGAATTGTTCCAGACTGAAGAGACTAATGCTGTAAGAGGACTACATGCAACTTGGTTAGGAGTGAAGTCCTTTTAGCATGAGACAAGTGCCAGACTAGAACAAGGTCCAAGGATTAGATAGAGGTCACATTACACTGTGAATTTCCAGTAGGTAGTTGTCCCACTTGAATGGTGCAGCCTCAGTATACCCACTGTGTACAGCCAATGGCTGGGAGCATGTAGCCTCCACACACGCACAATAGAGGACCCCAAAGAGCAGCACTGGGGCAGCAGACAGTTCAAGGGGCACGTGGGCTTGGTCTTCACCTACCACCATAGAGGGTCTTCCTCTCTCCCACCAAAGATTGAAAGTTTAAAAAGTAGTATTAATGTTATGAAATTTGTTCTAAAATCTGAAACTAAAAATTATTTTAGGACATATATCAAGTATATATGATCATATGTATATTTAATGAGCCATAATATATGCATATGTCAGACACATAAAGAAAAAGAGATATCTCTTACACATATGTCAGTCATATAAAATGTTTCATGAACAGCATCTGATTAACACAATAATAAATAATAAGTAAAACAAGTAATTCTTTCCTCTGAATTTGAATTCATGGGAAAATCCAACCATGTTACCATTTAATAGAGAACATATGGACCCAAATCCTAACTTTTAAGTGACTGTCATCCTTCCTTCAGCTCTTGCCTTTCCTTCCTACATGATTCAGAGGCAGCATGGCATCTCTAGCTTTTAATGGTCCCACAGGTGACTTTGTACCTTTCCAGGCTTGTCCTGAAGACCAAGATCTCCATCTGAAAGAGACTTGCTGGTCAGCCAACACGCAGTCCATGCCTCTGACTTCTTTCCAAGGAGGTGTCCACTCCACCTCAGGCCTCCCCAGCCTCACCTAGACTCTGCAGCAACTTCTCCGGCAGCCTCCTGCCTCCCTCCACTCTCACTCCCCCTCCCATCTGTTTGCTTACTTTATGGGCACAAGTCTAATCATCTCTCTGCTGATAAATGTCTGTTAGAGCCTCCCCAGTGCCTGGACAGGGGTGCTGAGCCTGGCTTCTGAAGACAGAGTCCTCTCAAATTGAAGTCACAGCTTTGTGCCCATCAGGAGACATAGAGTTTTATTTAGAGAAAGTCCATGAATTTTGTCAAATTTAAAGGGTCCATAAGGAATAGACTAAGAACCCCTAGCCTCCAGATTAAGCCCACCCTCCCCGGCCAGGCAGGCAGAGCCCTGCCCCATCACCACTTCCAGCTTTATATGCTTTTGCTCTACTAATTCCAAACCACTTACAATTCTCTATTTTCACCGTGCTATTTCTGTGTTCCATGTCTTTCCCCTTTCTGTTCTTTCCATCTGAATGCCCTTTCCTAGTCCTCGCCTGGCCTTCTCTTGCTCAACCTTAAATGCTCAGTACAGGTAGCTCCTTCTTAGAACTGGGTTCAGCCCCCAGAACAGGGCTAAGGGCCTTTCCCATGTTCTTCTGCCTAAGTCTGCGCATGCCTTAGTGATAACACAAACTGCATCTGCTCTAGGCATTGCTTCACGCACCTGTCTCCCCAGGACTGCAGTGAATCCTGTCTGCTGTCCTTGTCCACATTGCCTAGACCTCAAGAAGGCCACGCATAGGGCTAGTGTTCATGTGAAGTCCATGGAATCCAGCAGAATACACACAAATAGATGGCCAGCAGTTGCTCTTTCGTTTCTAGCCTTTTTATGTGCCTGGGCCAGCCATCCCAGGAGTTTCTTCCCTCTACCTGGCTCAGATAAAGGATCCAGGATTGGTTTGCTCTGAGCCTCTGAGGCAGACAGCCCGGTTCCACTTGTGACCTTGAGCAGGTCACCCATCTCCCACCCGCCCCTCCTTTTCCTCCAGTGTTAAACCAAGCTACTAGAAGCAGCCCGCCCTGCCTCGCCCTGAAAGGCACATAGAGGGGATCATAGGTCTTCCCAGCAGACGATGGGTTTTCCCCTGTCTATGCAGGAAGGGGCCTATGCATAAGAGCAATGGGAGTGGACAGACGCAGAGCCTCAGTTTAAGACCGGGCACTGGAAGGATAATGTCACTTGGTTCTGGTGTTCACTGGGGATAAAGAAAGTCAGATAAAACCTGTGACCCTTAGGCTCAGCCCTTTGGACTCCACATGAAGTTCCTTGGTTTTCTTGGCTGAAGTGACAGGGAAAATGCTTGAATCTTGATTTTTTGGCTTCTTGACCTGGCCTGGGGCAAAGAAGGCGGTGAACGTAGGGGAGAAGGAGGCAGGAAGCGCAGAGTCCACCCTGGGTAACTGACCCTGCGTACCTGAGAGCGCAGCCAAGTAGGACTCTGGCTCTCCGCTGGCAGACTGCAGCACTACCATCCTGCGGAATGTCCTTGGAGCTCCAATTGCTGTCTTTTGGTTTAGATTAAACCTTGCAATAGCTTGCCAAGTTTGAAACGCACCGACCCTCACGCAGTGTATGTTTTGAGCTCAACTTGAACTTTATGAGGTGCAAGTTAATTTGCATTTGGCAAAATGCAATTTCCTGTTTCTAAGAAAAAGGGACTTTAAAGATTTATTTAAGAGACTCAAATGGCTTCCTGGACATCAAATAGCTCTTACAAAGCAATATTTTAATACGTTAAGTGTAAATGAATTGAAAACACATGAATCTGATTTCCCTTGAACTGCAGATGGGTTTAACAAATAGAGGGGGGAAATGGCTTGGCACCGAGGCTTGGGGGTTTTCTCCTTCCACAACGGTTCGGAAAGTAGATCAAGATGTGACACAACCCTCCACACTCCAGGGTTCCGCAGCTCGGATTGTGTATCTCTGGGACTCTCCCTCCATAAACAAAAGGTCTGCAAACCGCTCGCAGGCAGGTCCCCTTACCCGCTCTGCTTTCGGCCTCCGCGGTGCCAAACCCTCTTCCCTTCTGCCCCCTTCTCCCCGCCTCGCTCCCGCAGAAATGCCGGGGCTGGGCTTCCCGGCGCCCCCACGCAGCGCGGCCGGGGCTTCCAGGCTGGGATGGGGGTATTAGCGCTCAGCTCCAATCATTGCCGGCACCCGGCCGGCCACCGGCGTGCCCAGGGCCGCACCCCAGCCTCGGAAGCCAGCTGCCCCCCATCGTCCTCCAACGCCATCACCGCGGAGGACTGAAGCCTGCAGCAGGACGAACCTCTCCCCTGCCCAACAGGAGGGCTGTGCTCTGGGGGTGGCTGGCCGGAGCGCTGGGACAGCCTGGCGCTTGGCGGGCTGCGCACCGGGGCTGGGGAGGTGGCACCCACTTCTGGGCAGGGCTGGGGGCTGGGGAGGGGAAACATCATCCTAATTTGACTCGAATGCATTAAAAATATTCGCACCTTCTGACTTGCTCCCTCACGGCCAGGGCAGCGTTTCCAAGGGCAGGCAGGGGCTGGGGAAGGTTTGATAAGCCAAGGCTTGGGGGGTGGGGGGGGGGGGGGGGGGGGGGGGGGGGGGGGGGGGGAGTGTAGGTCCCGGGCGCTGGTGGGAGACCGAGTTCACCTCCCCTCACAAACAGAGGGGTGTGAGAAGGAGAGGAGAGGACAGAGACAGGAGAAGGGGACGGGGCTATTTCACAATCTTTTTTTCCCATTTTATTGATATGTATACGTGCAAAATTTAAAGTTTACAATGGAGTTGAGCCTTTTGTGCCTGAACATATCTTGTCAAGGTGACAAAGGCTTTCCCACTCTCTTCTTGTCCCCCCTCCCTCCCTCCCTCCTCCCCCTGTTTCACTTTGTTTTTTGTTTTAAGTTCCATAAGAGTTGTGATCTGTGACCATTCGATCACAATCTTAAATGGAAGTTATCTCTAGGCAGGGGAAATACAGATGATTTTTTGACTTTAATTTTTTTAAATCATGGTTAAAATATATAACGTTTACCATCTTAAGTACTTTTGATCATGTACAGCTCAGCAGTATTAAGTACACTCATTCTTACTGTAATTTGGATGGGGAACCTGCACCCAGGACTCTCATGTGTTCAGAGGCTATGTACCATCCATGGAATCATGTCCTGTCAGGAGCTGGGGTCCTGGCCTGGAGGGGGGGTTATGAACCTGGGGTGGGGGTTATAGGTGAGTGGTGGGAGGCAGGTGGATCAGACTGCAGGTGTGTGACGGATTAGGGCTTTAACTGTGGAAGGGGCAGAACCCTGAGGCTGGACCAGGAAGGGGCAGATCACTGGGGAGGGACCTGGAAGGACATATGCTACTTCCTCCCTGCCCCAGAACTCGGCTTCCTGTTTGCAATGCCACCACGAGCTGCCTCCTCCTGCACCTCCATCACGTGCTTCTGGTGTTTCTTCTGAAACTGTGAGCTAATGTAAATCTTTCCTCCCTTAAATGAGTGCAGGTCGGTATTTCTGTTACAGTGATGAGAAGTAACTAAGACAACGCTGTCGCACAGTCCTCACCACCATCTATCTCCAGAACCTAACCATCAACTCCCCTACCCCCTGGGAACCATCACTTACCCGTCAGCGCATCTGACTACATTAGGTGTCTTCTGTAAGTGGAGTCGTACGGTATTTTTCTTTTCTGTAACTGGCTTACTTCTCTTAGAATAATGTCCTCAAGCTTCTATGTTGTAGTGAGGATCAGAACGATCTGCCTTTTATAACTGCATAATATTCCACTGTATGCATACTGTCTTTATCCATTCAGCTACTTGTGAACACATAGGTTGTTGTCACCTTTGATTATTATGTATCATCTACTAATGATTGTACAAATCCTAGCTCAAGATCCTTCTTTGATGCTTTTGGAGGTAGTCCCAGAAGTAGAACTGGCGAGTTACACGGTGACACTATTTTTAAATTTTGGACAAGCTGTCACACTGTTTCCCACAGCAGTTGCTGCATCTTACATTCCACCAGCAGTGCGTAAGAGCTCCAAGTTTCCCCCCAATAGCTGTTATTCTCTTTTTTCTTCTCTTTTGATCATGACTATAGTAGGAATGTGAAATCCTGTCTCATTGTTTCATTGCTGTTTTCATTCATATTTTTCTAATGACCAGGGCATTGAGCATCTTTTCGTGGGCTGAGAATATGGTTGTATATCTTCTTTGGAGAAATACCTATTTAAGTCCTTTACCTGTTTTTTTAACTGGGTTGATCACTTATTATTATTGTTGAGTTGTAAGCATTCTTTAATGTATTCTGGATATTCATTCCTTAACAGGTAGATGGTTTGAAAATGTGTTCTTTTCATCCTGTACATTGCCTTTCCATCCCATTTATAATGCCCTTTCACATCTGGTTGGCCAGCCTTCCTGTTGCTGAAACAAAACACCTGACACCCACAATGTAAAGAAGGAGAAGTTTAATCTGGCTTGCAGTTTCCAAGAAAGGCAGCTGGCTCCAACATCATGGCAGAGGACATGGTGAAGCAGAGCTGCTCACTTCACGGTGGCCAGCAAGCGAAGCACAGGGAACAGAACCAGTGAAATACGTACGCTCACTGAGCACACGCCCGGAACTTGCCTCCTGCTGCACTCTATCTCCTGACAATGCACTCAGGTGTGAACATCGGCAGGTTAGTCCTGATAAACTCATCATAAGTTGAAAATGCCTTTCCTACTCTGGAGAGCATAGGTTAGCCAAGCCAGCCTTAGACATACTCAGACCCTGACATTAGCCCACAAATGGGCAAACTCATCTAACTTAAAACCTATTTTAGAATAAAGAATTTATGTAATATAATATATTGTATGCCTGCATCCAGAGAAGGTTGGCAACACAGCATACTGTAGGATGTTGGCTGCTTTCTCAAAGTGATTGTGGGGCTGAGTGGGAACTGAGGCTTGCCGCTGTTATAGCATCGAGAGGGAGGATCTCACTGCAAATCATAATCAGCCCTGGGAAAGAGCCAATTGCAAAATTTTAAGGGCAACTCTACTGAATACATATCACCTTTGCACCATTGTACATCCAGACCATCTATATTTTCAAATTAGAAGAAAATATTTTCAAAAATTCTACCTGGTACCTATGAGGAGTGTTTAATAATATGAATAAATAAACATGTAATAGTGTGTAATAGAGTATTGGTTATTAAACATAAGAAACTTGAGTATAAATACAATTAGACATCAACAATGGAGGAGAAGAACACTTGCTCAGTACCAAAAAAACAAAGTATTTCTGAGCTTATGGGTGAAATATGGTCACTTTTTTAATTTAGATGAAGAAAAAAAGGCAAACATATAACATAAGTACCTGAGCCCACAGGTATCAAACTTGTTGAACACATGTGTGTGTAAGTGTGTGTGTGTTTGTCTCTGTGTGTGTGTGTGTGTGTATGTCTTTGTGTGTGTGTACATGCCCATTCGTCATATCTGGTTTTGAGACAGGGTCTCACTAAGTTGCTAAGTTGCCCAGGCTGAACTCACACTTGTGATCCTCCTGCCTCAGTCACCCAAGTTCTAGGATGACTGGCCTTTGCCATCAGGTCCAGCTCAAACCTTAAAAACAGAAAAGAGAAACCAGAGGCTTAGCTCTGTCTGCAGATCACTTGCCTAGCATCCCCAGTACTGCAAAGAAAGAAAGGAAGAGAGGGTGAAAGAGAGCCGCAGTATTTTCTGGTCCCTTCCTCTGTCAACTCCTTACCCTGAGGGCCTCACTGCCTCGCATTTCTAGACAAAGTAGCCATGGTCCCTGTGCTTGCTGGGAGAAGAGGGTGCAGCCTTCTACCTACTCATTTCTTCAGGTCAGGTGTCCGGCTAGTGAGGCAGAGTGAAGGGTAAATGCTCCCAAGAGGACAAAAGTTTCCGGTCTTATTTCTGAAGATAACTGTAACTGAAAGCTGCCACTGCCTTTCATAGCAAAGAATTTGCAGATTATGAGCACTTCCTTTTACTTCACAGAAGGTAAAAATGCAACAAGTACTTCCATCTGCTAATATCCAGGATGAAAGAGCAGAGACAAGTGACTCCTCTACAGAAAAGAACTGGACAAAACAGTCCTAATTGAGGCTTTCAAACCTCATCTTTGCCCACCCCGCACTTGAACAGCTGTGCTGTAGCCACCGTGTACCTATCTCCATGTGTGCTCATGTGCTCACTTGGCCAAGGGACTCCCCTGGAGTCATTGGGTGTGAGGTGCTAGGCTGTGGCGACCTGGCCTGCAGGACTCCGAGGGCAGTGATTTACAACTGGAGGATGCAGGTTGCAATTTTCAGGCTGGGACAGATCCCAGGCTCAGCAGCCACCTAGATGTTTGGTCCTAGGGAAGTCACTGCATTTTCCTGAGGCTTAATTGTCAAAGAAGTGCCCGGAAACATCATTCGTGCTCCACGTGTGGTCCTAGCTGATTCTCACCCTTCATTGAGGACTCACTGCTCAAAAGCACTTTCTCTCTAGCAATATCTCTTTATCTGCCACCTCCAGCCCACTTGGTTAGCCTTCACAGTCCCCATCGCGTCATGACATAATATCATGTATTTATTTGCTGGCTTATTTATGTTCTGTCTTTCCTACAAAATGTGACTTCAGTGCTGACAGATCCCTGTCACGTTTCTTATCAAGCTCCCAGCGTGCCTGGCACATGGCAGGTGTTTAGCAAGCATTTTGCATGGATTTAATGAATTGACCAGTCATTCAACAAATTAATCAGTAAAATAAAGTACTTTCTCTCTCCCCCATGAGTTGTTTGGAGGATAATGAGATTATTTTTGCTGAGTTTGAAGTCTCTATGACTTCCAGATATTGCCTTTCTATTCCTCAGTGTCTAGCTCAATACCTCGTATATAGCTAGTGTAGGGATGAGTAAAATAATATATGATGTAGTTAGAGTCACTCAACTTCCAATCACTTGCATTAATAAATGGGAAGAAGCAGGCAATGAGTAATTTGAAACAGAAGCTAATCTAAAAATAATTCCTGCTGGTTGGAATGTAGACCGCCCTTTCATCGCTTGATCTCTCAGCGATTGCCATGGCAGGCTGCGGGCCAGCAGCTGCTTGGGCTCGCTGCGTACCTGATGACTCACCCCGAAGACATTTCGAGTCCCCATGGCCATGTGTTCCAACAACTGTATTCATTTCCTGCTGCCTTTGGAGTCATGGTTGGCCTGAATTTCTCCATCTCTTCCTTTCAGCGCTGATTTACAGGGCTCTCTCTGAGAGCCAGAGGCATCCACAGGCAGCCAGAATCAGGCATGGGCTTGGAGTACACCAAGAGCCCCCAGTAGAAGAGGCTAAAGGAGCAGATGGAAAGAGGCCAGGAGGTTGACCCCAGCACAAAATGTTCTCTCCAACAAGTCTGTGGCTTCTCCCCCAGGACATCCAAGGCCTCCTATGGAGCAAAAATCTTCCTGGAACTCTTCTCTTTCTTCTTGTTATAAGTGCTGCCAAGAGCTATCATTTATTTCTCGAGCCTAATTTTGCACTGTTCATGAATTATCTTGCTGAAGGCTCATCATGATCTTGTGAGGTCAGCAGAAGAGTTGTCCTCTTACAGAAGAAGAAGTAAGGATCAGAGGTAAGATTCTTACTAAGATTGTACAAACAGACAGTAGTCAAGGAGTGGCCTACTGTATTGGTCAGCTTTTCTGCTGCTGGGACAAAATACCTGAAACCCACAAACTAAAGGAAGGGCTATTTGGGCTCATAGTTTCAGAAGTTTTAGTCCATGGTCAGCTGGCTCCAAGGCCAGAGCATCAGGGCAGAGGGGTGAGGTGAGCCAAGATGCTCACTGCAGGGCATCTGGATAACAGAGAAGAGGGAGAGCCTGAGAAGACGTGGTCCACAGAGTCCTCACCTAGACCCCGCCTCCCTGTAGTCCACTCGTCTGCTCTCACAATTAGTCGCCATACAACAGAGTCACTTGTCCAGGAGTCTCAGTCCAATCAAGTGGATATTCAAGATTAGCCACTCACCACTCTTGCTCCTCAATATTGTCACAGAAAGCAAACATTTCCTTAAAACAGGTGGTTTGCTCAAGCTCACCGAATTCTTAAAGAAAGCTGGCTAGTACTTATGAGCACATTTCCAGTGCAATAGTGAAGCCAATGAAACAGTGGGACTCAGTATACCACAATGTAGTAAGGACATCAACGACAAACTTACCCCTCTGATTGTGCTTTGCTTGAGCCAATGTTCATGTAATACAGCGCATCCAGCTGTCAAAGAAGAAAATAAAAATGAAGCAGCATTAGTTTGAGGCACTTAAAATATAATCTGAAGGCACAGTTAAGTCTGGCCTCAGACACATCCACAGATGAACCTCTAAACCAGGCTGCAGACACGCCCATCTCTGATGAAACCTGACCTTTGGGCTGGACCAAATTACAGCTTCTTAAAACATTTTGTTAACCTCTACTGACCTTCCGTACAATGGATGCCTTCTCTCAGACTACTCAGAGACCAAGGTTGTACCCTACCCCTTTCTTACAGTGCAGCCTAATTTTTGCCAGCTCCAACCACAATGCCTCTCAATTGATACAATTTCCAACCTCCCTTGGGGATTAAAGCTTTAATCGCCATATCCAATGTGACACTCATGTTGACCATCTGTAGTTGAATGTTCTTACTTAAGCTAAGGGATTAGGTCAAAACTAAATTTTAATTTGTAGATACTTTTAAAAATATTATACACTTAATAAAGAAGTGTGTGGGACCCTGATGAGGCCCAGGGATAACGAAAGGTAGAGGTGGCTCAGATCCCTATAATCTTGATAATCTCGTCTGGAGACCAGCAGGAGTGGAGCCCCTCCTTCTTATCCCAGGCCCAGGATGGCCCGCAGCTCAGGTTTCACTCTATTCAAATCCCCAATTTTCCCCTTCTCCAAGACCCTTACCAGAAATCACGCGACCAGGTTTTGAGAAACCCGCCACACAAATTAGGTGACTTTCAGACCCCAAACTTCCTCCAACCAGAGAATGACCCTTGTCCTACTACCTGGCTGACCCTCCTCCCTCCAACTGCTTGTAAGCCTGGCCCTAGTGGACAATAAATGAGCTCTTACACTCTCCCGGAAGCTATTCCATGCTCTCCCAGTTTTCACTGATTCCTGATCGCCCGTGGCCAACGGTGGCCAGGGACCCCAAAGATCCCTACAGAAGTACATCACCAATTACCATGTACCCAATTTCGTTTTTGTAAACTTCGGTAACTATGTCATAACACAATTAGTACTCTACATTTAATGTTTGTGACAGGACAAAATTCATGTTGTACCTCTAACTCTCCATGTGATAATACAAGGAGGTAGGACCTCTGCAAAGCAATTTGGTCATGGGGTGGGAGCCTCTTGAAGTTACTAATCTTAGAAATAGAGGAGGAGGGGAGAGATCACTCTTTCCACATACTGAGACCGTGTGAAGACATGGCAAAAAGGTGGCTGTCTACAAGCCAAGACGAGAGCCCTTACCACAACACAACTGTGTTGGCACCCTGACGTCACAGTCCCAGGCTTCAGAACTCTCAGAAATAAATGCATGTGCTTAAAGCCCTAGAGTACTTGGTGTTTGTTGCGGCGTTCCAAGCCAACTGAGCCAAGTGTTTCCTTTAAAATCCTGCATACTTCTTTTTTTTCATTTGGAAACATCGTAAGTAGAGAATCCATAGGCTTCATCATAATTCCAGAAGGTTCTAAAACTCACAAAGTTTAAGAACATCCAGTGATCGCATGCTTACCTCCCATATGTGGAGCTGTGGGGTTAATCCCCAGCAACACAAAATAATAAATTAATTAATGATAAATAAATAAGATTCTCTTTTCAGGGTCTTTTGAGTAAACGTAAGAACTGGACCTTCATTTCAACTGGGAACAGAAGCCTTGAATTGTAGGCAGAGGCATTCCTGAGCTGGCTTTTGTTTATTAATAGGATCAGAATGACTCTTGAGCTGGAAGTTGATTTTGAACAAAAACAAGGAGACCAGTTAGCAAGCTACTGCAATAATCCAAGCAAATATAAGGATGGTTTAGACCAGGGTCATATGAGAGAACAGAAGATCAAGGCTGAGAAGTCACCAAGACAGGTAACTGTCTTAGTTATTTTTTTTCATTGCTGGGACAGAATACCCGATATCTACAACTTAAGGGAGGCAAGATTTATTTTAGTTCACACTTTCAGAGGATCACAGTCCATTCACAAGTGGGCGGCTGGAAAATAATGGAATCACATGGCAAGGCTAGGTCTGGGTCTGAAGCCAGGACTGGAGACAGAGGTTGTCAGAGCATGGCAGAACTGGAAGCCAAGTCTTGGAGGAACACCAGAAGGAGCACGCATCCCTCCAGGTCAAGCTCCAAGCATCTGCCCCTTCCAGCCACCTCTCAACAGCACACAGTACTCATGAGTACATGAGGCTTTTGGGGGACACTCCAGATCCAAACCACAACAGTAACATGGAAAGCACTATTAGACATGGGGACCTGAGACTCTTCACTGCTGGTGTGGGCCTTGTGCATCACTCCCTCAGCTCCCCTCAGACCAGCAGCACACAGCATACATCCCTATGTGGACAGCTCACTGCAGGGCTCCTGGTCCTGTGAGAATCTAATGCTGCTGAGGACCTAAGAGGAGACTGAGCTCAGATGGTAAAGAGAGCCACGTGGAGCATCTAATCATGCAGGTGATTTGCTCATGTACTGCTCTTATCCTGCTGTGCAGCCTGGTTCCTAGCAGGGTACAGACTGCTGCCTGGTCCCCATCCCGGGGTTGGGGAACCCCTGTAATAACGAATAAACCTTTGGGACTTTCCTTTAGCAACGAGAAGAGTGTTTCCTAATATGCATGGCTCTCATACTTGATTGTGTATGCTGCTTAATGAATATGGCAACCTGGATGATGTGTAAATAAACAAGCATAGCTACCAGCCACGTAAGTCAAATCCAGCCTGTTGCCTGTTGAAGAGCCCACAAGCTAAAACTGGGTCTTCCATCTTCACATGGTTACAAAATCAAAAGGAGTTATGTGTGGTGACCCAGGCCTGTAATCCCAGCACTCTGAGTGTCTGAGAAGCTAAATCAAGTCCCATCTCAGCTTGGGCAACATAGCTACTTAGCAAGGCACTGTATGTCTTAGTTGCTTTCTCATTGCTGAAACAGAATTCCCAACATCCACAACTGCAGGAAGGAAATATTCATCTTGGCTCACATATTAGAGGTCTCCATCTGTTCGTGGCTGGCTGGCAATGGCCGCACAGCAGAAGGGTCTGGCAGAGAGCAGCTCCTAGTGGTACCGTACGAAGAAGAGAGTTTGAGAGCAGAAGGAATATATTATTCCAAGTTGGTGACACCCTCAATGATCCACCACGTGCTCAGTAATACACTCTCCTGACCAGGAGAGCAGCACAGGAAAGCAACAGTTAATTCACTAATGCAATCAACCCCACAACCCAATCACCCTCCAAATACATGAGGTTTATGGAGCCAGTCTCATTCCAAACCATCACACTGTCTCGAAACGAAAATTTATAAAGTGCTGGGATGTAGCTCAGTCAGAAGGCCCTTCTTTTGATTTCTAGCACTGAAAATGTTGTCCTTATTGTAATAATTATTTTTAATTTATGAAATTCAAATCCAATGGGCTCATAAATGAAGTTTTACTGAAATATAACCGTACCTACACATTTACATATCATCTATGGTCTCGGGAAGCGTATCCAGGAGAGGCAAGATCTTTGACTCGGGATCAACCCAACTGGCCAGTCTTTGGTATCAGCAAATGCAGAGCTGCACAAACGTTGAAAGAAGGGGCAGATCACGTGACTGAGCAAACATCTTTCCACTTGCCTGGATTTAGGACCCTGCAGTTGGCTACCATGCTCTACAATGTGTCCCTGGGGACTACGGAGACAGGAAAATGGGCAGGGTAAAGCAGATGGGCACTATCAGAAAGAACTTGATGGAGTCTTAGTACACGAAGGAGAAAGAGAGAAATGGTGAGACAGGAGGAAACTGAAATTCGTCAATCCCTGTTCTGGTTTTTCTTTTCCTGATTAGCTTCTCAAAGGAGGAAGAGATGGCTCCTATACAAGTGGGTTTGTGGTTCTCTCATCTGTTGAAAAGGAAAGGAAGGTAATCAAGTGCGCCTCTTAGAGCTGTGGAGTACAGGAGATGATTCATGTAAAGCGATTAACACAACGCAGGGCACACAGTAAGCTTTCAATAACTGCTTGTTGCTCAGGAATTATAGTAGTAGTGATATTAACTACGAACTGAGAGTAAACGAATGAGCGAGTGAGCAGACAAATTCATTCACTGGTAGCTTACCAGACACCTTCAGAACAGCACATCCTTCTTTCTGAAAGCAGAGTTCACCTTATTATTTTTCTAGTTAAATAAAAAAAAATCCAATTTGAGCAAACTCTCCATCAGCCTCTTGTTGCATTCTGTGCAAACGGCTTCTTTAATTAAAAGATCTTAATCACAGCACAGCTCTTCCCACGGAGGCTTCTAAGAAGAGGCAGGAGCTGCCAAGGCGAGGCCTGCAAGGATCATCCACCTCAGCAGGTGCCTCGGAAGATGCCCTGCGCACGGCCCCTACTTCTCCAGTCTCATTGACTCCTTTCTTGCCAGCAACACCACGCCACACTCTGTCTCTTTCTCACAATTGTCATTCTCTTTGAGATTCACCCCTCCCTTCATCATCCCCTTGGCACCTCTGCCTTGGCGTATGTCATTCTAACAATTAAGCCATCACAACCTCATGCTTTTCTCCAATTCTTCCTCTTCTAGTAGGTTCCAAGGACCGAGGCTGGTGGCCAGAGCTGCTACTGGGCTGTTAGAGTTGATCACTTTGGAAGTTTTTTCTACAACCCAACAAATTACCTGATTGATAATGGAGTCCTTGGGTAGCAATTGAGCTTGAATCTCGGGTCCTTCTTCTAGTTCCTCCTTTTACATTCTTCATACCCAAGTCATGTCTTTTTCATCCTTCAAGATACAGAAGGACAACCTCAGATTTCCTTCCTTCAAGAAGCTGAATCAGAATACAGTTAACTATATCACATTGCTACATTAAATGAACTTAAATCTCTATCACATAAATATACTTAAAGTAACAGATATTAAGGCAAATTTAGTTATTTCAGAATTTTTTAACTTTCATAACTTATTTACTCACATTTCACTGATTACTAACATTCTGCTAGATTTGGCTTATAATTTTATCTGCCTATCCATCCATATATTCATCCATTCATATTCTTAAAAGATTTTATGTCAATTCCCCATGTTGCATTATTAATTAGTAATGATTCTATTTTGCACACTACTATACTATAACTAATAATAATGATGTGGGGAGATTTCACAGATTTTATAGAAGAACTGGTACTGTTTTAAAAGTATATCAATCAGATGATTTAATTACCAAACATTTTTTAATTACATTTTCTCTTTAGATGCTACCTTTCCTCTAAGTTATTTTGGTGCTGCTTATCATTCTGCCTCTCAAAGAGGATAAACTCACATTCAACATCCAAAAAAAATGAATTGCTTCATTCAACAAGCTTAAGACTTTATCAATTTGCTACATTAAATGAATTTAAATCTGCATCACACAAGTATACTACAGTTAAAGCAATAGACAAATAGCTATGCTTAGTTATTTCAGTTTTTTGACTTTCATACATTGTTTCCTCACATTCCACTAATTATTAACATTTTGCCCTATTTCGTTTATCCTTTTACCTATCAATTCAACCCTAATTTCCTGCATAGCCTTACTTTTTTTCTCAGCTCATTCTCCTCTAGCTGTTGTCACTTTTTCTCTGGGGTCATTGGTGTCGCTGGTCTCCCTTTCAATTTCTAAGTTTCCTTTAAGTATTCTCTGCAATACTGGCTTAGTGGCTGCAAATTTCATTAAGCTTTCTATATCATGGAAAGCTTTAATTTCTTCCTCTAATTTAAAGGGTAATTTTGCTGGATATAGCTGTCTTAGTTGGCATTTATATTCTCTTCGAGCTTGGTTGACATTGCTCCATGATCTCCTGGCTTTTAGAATCTGGGTTGAGAAATCTGAAGTTATCTTGCTGGGCTTATCTTTGTAGGTCACCTTCTGTTTTTCTCTTACCGCTCTTAGTATTTTCTCTTTGTGTTGGGTTTCTAGTATTTTAATTATGATGCATAGTGATAAGGATCTCTTCTGATCAAAGTTGTTTGGTGTTCTATATGCTTGCAGTAGTTCCATGTTCATTTCTCTTCTTAGATTTGCAAAATTTTCTTCCATAATTTCATTGAACATGACCTTTAAGCCTTTTGTTTTGTCCTCAGTCTTCTCCTGGACTCCCATAATCCTGAGGTTGTTTCTCTTTGAATCATCTATCAGCCGTTGTAATGATTTGCTGTCTTCCTTTTGTTACTTTGTGTTACTCACGGCCTGTATATTGCAGCTCACTCATTTTATATTCTATGTCTGACATTCTATTCTGAAGATGTTCAAACTGGTTGCTTTTTATTTCCTGTGTGTTTTTTACTTCCTGAATATCTGCATTCAATTTTTTTATATCTCTGTTGAGTTCTTCTCTAATTTCTTGTATTGCCTTCATTATCTTCTGGTATATTTCTTCCTTAGTCTCCTCTATTTGCTTTTCAAGGCTTGTTTTTAACTTAACTATGTCTTGGTGTAGCTCTTGTGCTATCTGTTTCATTTTCTGCTTTAATTCCTGCTTTAATTCAGTGAATATCTGGGCCCAGAAGTTACCATCATTTTGCCATTTTCATCTTTGGATTCTGTGATTTCAGTACCCCTGGTAGCACCTTCCGGGGTGTCGGGTCTTTTTGTAGGAGATTTGTTACCACTTTTCCCCATGGTTCTGCTATCTCTGGCTGTCTCTGGTGCACAGGAAAGAAGGGTTTGGTGAAGGCCCAGTCCTAGTTGCCTCTGGAATCCTCTGGCCCAAGGGACAGACAGGGTAATGGAATTCCTGGTCCTACATGCATCTGGAAGCCTCTGGGGCTCAGGATTGACAGGGTGATGTAATTTCTTGGAAGCCTCTGGAAGCCTCTGGCTTGCGGGATGGATGGGCAATGGACTTCCCAGTCCTAGATGCCTCTGGCGTGCAGGGCAGCGGTGAACCAGAAGCCTCTGGCACATGCAGGGAGAACGGGGTGATGGTTCCCCTTTTGAGGTATCTTGCTTCACCCAGTCCCCTCAGCAAAGCTCTCCATCTGTCCTGGCTTCCCTCCCCCAGGGCGGTGCTCTCCACCCTCGGAGCAGAGGTGCCCTGAGCCGTTCAGGGGATCAGCAGCCTTTCCCCCTCTTTTCTCCTCTATCTGCCTCTTGTGCCAGTTTCTTCCTAGGCACCGTTTAAGGGTGACCCCAAAGCCCTGGTGTGCTCTTCTGAGCTTTCTTTTACTCTAAAGTGTTCAGCCTTGGGCTCTTTTTTTTTTTTTTCCTTCTTTTTTAAATGGCTTTTTATGTCATGGGCCCTGACATAGTGAAACTCATAGAGAAAAAAGTCAAAAAGCAAATAAACAAATCAAACAACCAATTCAGACAAGAAGACATTCTTAAAGAAATGCAAGCACTGATCAGCAGGCTTAAAGAGGATCTTATTAAGCAAATAGTGTTCCTAGTAGAGACAAAGCTTACTGAGCATATTGAAGCCACAAATGAAAAGGTGATTAAAGTAAATAAAGAAATGCAAGATATGAAGAAACATTTTGATAGAAAAGTGGAAAATCTAAAAATAAATCTAGATGAAATTGAGGATATGAAAAATATATGTGACAGCAGGCGAAGATGACTAGAGTATAGTGAAGACAGAATTTCAGACCTGACAGACAAGGCTGAGAAAACAAATGATATAATTAGGTACAACTGCAAAGTTAGAAATGAGCAAAGTAGCTGGATACACCAGCTGACAGATGATTCAAAGAGAACCAACCTCAAAATTATGGGTGTGGGGAAAAGAGCAGACGACAGCACCAAAAGTATAAATAATTTATTCACTGCAACAGTGCAAAAAAATTTCCCCAATCTAGGAAAAGAAATTAACTTTCAGGTATAATAACCTTATAGAATATAAAATAACCTCAACCAACAACGAGACTCTCCACAACATATCATAATCAAAACCTCAGAAATTCAACATAAACACAGAATATTAAAAGCAGCAAGAGAAAAACAGGCACTATTCTACCAAGACAAACCCATTCAAATTACTGCAGATTTGTCAAAGCAAACATTAAAGGCTAGGAGAGCCAGGAAAAAGCTCTTTCAAGCTTCAAAAACAGCAAGTGTCAACCTAGATTATTAAATCCAGTAAAATCACCCCTGAAAATTGAAGGAAAAGTAAAACTATTTCATGACCAAGAACCCCTTAAATGTCAGGGTCCCTGAGGTCCCTGCCACCGTTGGCCATCGGAGATCAGGAACCAGCGAAGTCTGGGGGAACACGATCTCAATCGGCGCTAGAAAGACAGAATCACACCCGGAAGGCTGGTCAGCATAACAGCTCGTTTATTGGAGGTGAGGTCCAGGCTTATAAGCAATTTAAGGGAGGTGGGTCAGCCCGGGAAACAGGCAGGTCTGACCATGTGATATCTGGTAAGGGTCTGGAAGAAGGGGCAAACTAAGAATTTGGGTATGATGCAGCCTGAGCTGCGATCGATAGGCCTGGGGTAAGAGGGAGGGGCTCCACTCCTGCCGGTCTCCAGAAACATGATTGTCTGGATATGAGCTGCCTTCTACCTACAATCATTCCAGGCCTAGTCAGGGTCCCACACTTAAGAAATTTGCGACCACTAGCCCAGCATTGCAGAGATTACTTAGAGAAATCTTTGAGAGAAGAAGAAAGACAAGCAGCACTAAAAAAATAAAGAAAGAAAGAAAGAAAGAAAGAAAGAAAGAAAGAAAGAAAGAAAGAAAGAAAAAAGAAAAGAAAAAATGGAGGATAGGAAACACTTAAAGAGAAAATGTAACAAAAAAAATCGTTATTTGAATCATTTGATTAGTATCCTTTTTAAACAGTACTGTCTCACAAAATCTGTGAATTTTCCCCCATAATTATTATTTTCAGTAGTATATAAGTTTATAAAACATTGGGAATTGGTATAAAATCTTCTTAAAATATGTATACATAAAGTTAGGGATGGATAGGTAGATAAAAGAATAAACCATATCTGGCAAAATGTTAATAATGAGTGAAATCCGAGTAAACAATTTATGAAAGTTAAAAATAATCTGAAATAACTAAGCATGCCCCTCTTGTGCTTTAACCATAGTATACTTAAGTGATACTGATTTAAGTTCATTTACTGTAGCAAAGTGATATAGACTTAAACTTGTTTTATGTGGCAATTCATTTATTTGATGTTGGATGTAAATTTATCTTCTTTGAGAGAGGCAGAGATACAAGCAGCGCCAAAAACATGGGGGAAAGGAAACATCTAAAGAGAAAGAGTTACCAAAAAATAGACTGGTATTTGAATCATTTGATTGGTATACTTCTAAAACAGTAGCAGATGTTTTATAAAATCTGTGAAGTTTCATTAGCTGTAACAGTATATTAGTCTGCAAAACAGAATAACTACATTCAACATGAAAAATTGGTATAAAATATTTTTAAAATATGTGTACATGAATTTATAGATGGATCAGTAGATAAAATAACAAACCAAATCTGGCAAAATGTTAGCAATTAGTGAAATGTGAGTAAATAAATTATAAAGTTTAAAGATCCTGAAATAGCTAAGTATACCATCATATCTATTGCTGTAAGTATACTTATGTGATATAGATTTAAGTTTATTTAATGTAGCAATTCAGTATAGACTTAAGTTCATTTATTGTAGTAAGTCACTTATTCAGTCTTCGATGTAAGTTTATCCTAAGAAAACCGATTGATGTAATGATAACCTTTTGAATGTACAAACATTTATCTTCCAGTACTCAGCTAAGGCATTTGAAATTTAACTTCTCTCTTTTTCTTTCTCACATTTTCTAGGCTCATGAATTACATTGTTATACTTTTTTTCTTATGTAGACTGGTGGATGAGGCCAGGTAAAACAATCTCAACAAAGATATAGCAAATTATAGGGAAAAAAAGAACTTTCGGCAAATACCCCAATAAAGGGCTCTGCTGGACTCAGAGAACAGACATCAAGAACTTGACCACTGCAGCCCATTCTAGGGTTGGAAGCTGAGCTACAGAGTGGAGATTTAAGTGAAATGATTCAGATGCAGAAGATTAAATATGTTAAACATTGTATGGTTTCTCTGATTTTGGAAACCCAGAATGCAAGCATTCTATAGAACCAAATGGGTGTGGTAGTGGGAGTTAGTGGGAGGTGAAGATGGTGTGGTATGGCCAAAAATGGGAAAGGATTGTAAAGTTGATGTGATATATATGTGCACAAAATACTCAAAATACTCATTGTAAACATTATGTATTACATGTCTATTAATAAAAGTGGTGGGAAAAATAACAAATACTATTAAGTAGGGCAAATAAAAGAAGTTGAATCCCAAGCCAGGCTTGGTGGCACAGGCTGTAATTCCAGAACTGTGTGAGACTGAGGCAAGAGGATCACAAGTTCAAGTTCAATCTTGGCAATTTAGCAATATTCAATCTAAATAAAGCTGGGGATATACCTCACTGAGAAGGTCATGGGTTCAATCCCTAGTACATGAACACACACACACACACACACACACACACACACAAGCACACATACACACAAACACATACACACAAAAGAAATAAGTTCAATCCCAAAGATGCTACTGATGGTGGTAATAACAATTTCTAAGTCCTCCCACCTCATGTGGAGCAGCAGCACCTCAACCCACAGTCCCAGGAGGCTTCCAGAGAGCTCCAACACCGTTATCTGAATCTGTCCCCTCTGCCCTGGGAGTTGTTGGATAATATCTGTGTGACCCACATGGGACTGGCTTTCCATGAGGTCACATTTGAACAAAATTTGCATAATAGCTTCATTTGACATGCTTACTTTGAAGCAGTGGGCTGACAACAGTATATAAAAAGGAAAGGTTTGTTCAGATGTCCAAGAGACGGTAGACGAACAACTAATGTGGAGAGTCTGAGCCAAGGGTCAAGGCTGAAATCAGGGAGCTGGTTGTTGAACTTTGGGAACAGTGCAGGTGGAGAAGACCTTTGGCTGTTTCCAGAAGGCCAGCTGCATCTTGAAGATCCTCCTCTGTGCTGATATGAATAATTGATTTGCCACTAGGGAGTGTGAGCCTGCTGGAGTAGGGAAGGGGAGGATAGTATTTTAGACTTAAAAAGGACCATAAGGATGTTCTAATCCAAATTTTTTTTTATATCATTTTGGAGCTTCAGTTTCTTCTTCAAACAAATACTATTCAAAAGTCCCAACCAGATGTTCTCTGCTTCATCATCTAGCTCAGAGAGGCCTTGTTTAGCTTGTATAAATCATCGTTTTTGTAGGTCAAAATGGTAGGGTCTTGGCAACTTCATATAGTCAGACTTACAGGAAATGCATCAGGACACATTTCTATTAATTTTATATCATCACTAGCAGCTTCATCAGCCCTATAAATCTAAGGCTCCACAAAATCTGTACAAGATTTGTTGTCTCTTTTCTGATCATCAACAAAGTTCCCTCCCTGACTTAGATGATGATTTTCTGGTCATTACTAGGATGTAATAAATGGATTGAACTCAGAGAACATGAGCAGATGCTCTGAGAATCCTCAGTGTCCCAGAGATAAACAGGGGAAAAGGCTGTAATCACATAGATGCTGGTTCTTCCCCATATGGAACCATTTTCGTAAGGTATAATTTGTGCAAATGAATGCTTTATAACCCAAGGAGAGGAACTGCATTGAAAAACATGACAGGAGTGGCATATGGGGAAGGGTGGTGAGGACACACATCAAGTCATGTAACCTGGGAGTCCAGGGAATATTACTTCATATCACTCTCGATCCCGGAGCTCTAAGGGTGCGACCAGGGTAAACAGGACTCATTTTTTCCTCTATCACTCTGTTTCTCTTGTCTCATGACCCTTTCGGAAAGGTTTTCTGCCTTTAGAGCCTAATCAGGCCTTGAAAGCCCCGGGCCTACAACATCCTTATAACTTCCCTATGGGTGATGCATCTAATAAGAGTTCCAAGAGAAATCCTAGGAAGTCTGATTGGTCCAGCTTGGTGGGCCTGCCAAGCTCTAAGCCATCATCTCTGTCGTCAGAACCAACTATGTGCCTATCTCTGATGGGAAGGAAGGATGCGACCAAGGAGAACTGACAGTAGGAATGCTGAAGCTGAAATCCATTGTTCACCACAAGTTTTGTCATTAAACTAGAATAGAGTTTACTAATTCACATGATTTGAGCGAACTCTGGCCTACTGATATATTCTGTGTGGCTAACATACGAAAATGGATATGACCTAACCATGTCCAATATTGCTGTGGGAAGTAAAATGATCCCAACTTTCATGAAGGAAGTGGCAATATCTGTTATAACGAATAATATACATACTTCTCACCCAGAAATTTCACTTCAAGGAATTCATCCTACAAACACAATTACCAACATGTATTTCTGGGAGACGATGACAGAGAGGGTTGGTTATTTATTACAGTACGGCTTGAAAGAGTAAAAGACTGGAAACCACCTAATTGTCCATCAGTGAAAGCCAAGTTTTAAAAAAATGGTATGCTGATTCAAAGGAATCCTAGAAGTGACAAGAAAAATGCAAAAATATAACTTCTTCATGGGCCAATATGGAGAAATCTGAAAAACATTTTGTTGAGTTAGAAAAGCAGAATGCAGGAAAGGACATAGAGTGTGGCTGCAAATTCCCATGACTTGGGGAAATTTGCACAGGGTGTGACAGTAGCTTTCTTGTGCCCAGAAGTCGGTGACATTTGTTATCTATGGAGAAAAATCTGGGAGAGCGACTCTGGGATGCATTATGGGAGGTGGATAGTCCACAGTATTTGATTAACTTACATTTCTATTATATATTTTGGTCAACGTGGACATATTTAAATCTAAAATAGAAAAAATAGAAATATTATTAACAAAAAATGCTAATTAGTAGAGTTGATTTTTGGGGGGGGGCGGATTTATACTCAACCTGGAAACAGCAACAAAAATGTCTCACCACATTTATTTCTTTGGTTCATCCTCCTTGTGGCTGATTTTCTAGTTGCTTAAGAAAGGCACCTAGGGCTGCTTTCCACAGGACTTCGTGAATCAAGGACATCTTTCTGATGGAAAATTCCAGCTTGAAAGATGAATGGGAGCTCAGCATGTGAAGGAGAAGGGGCTTCTAGGCAAAGCCACAGCCTCTTCTGAAGTCTACCAGAGGATGAGGCTTAATTTAAGCCACTCAAGGAAGGGCCACAGGGACAACTGGGGAAGGAGGGAAGGAAGGTGAGGTCAGCCAGGAAGCTAGCTGGAGCCAGGTCCACAGGGAAAGCCTCTCAAGCTGCAGAGGTCAAGCTGATGTCCCCCAGGATGAGGAGGCACAGGTGGCTTTTGAGTAGGGCAGGGTCCTGCGCTGTGCTCAGCAGGGCTGTAGGAAGCCCAGCCAAACCACAGCTAATGACAAGGCCCAACACCAGGGAACCTAAAACACCCTCTGCAGGCAGCTTTCTTTTTCCCAGGCTAGTGTTTGTGGACTTCCTGTGAGAGCATTCTGCCTTAAAAAGGCAACCCTTCTGAGGAAGAAGCCAATTAGCCCTGCTTTTCAGGGGAAACGTGTCGGTCCTCCTTCCTAGCCTTGGTCTGCAGTGGGCGGCCATGGTGCCATACTGGCCTCCTTGTGCCCTTCGTCCCCTTTGTGGCCATGGCACCTTTTGTTTCTGGCATACACAAAATTGCATGGCGGAGCTGGAAAGAAGCCCAGCTGTCCTGGTGCCCACCCCACAGTCTGCAAGGCTGCCCTTGCCCCGCGCACTTCCTCCCAGGCTTCCCGTCACCTCAGTGTCCTGTGAACATCCCACTGTACCTTATTCCATACAGGAATTATCCCCCCCCCCCCCACCGGGGGTGGGAGCAGAAAGGGAACCCACGAGCCTCGCGTCCCACCAAGGCACAGTGACTGCAAAGAGCGGTGAGAGCTGTTCCTCTCCCTCCCTGAGGACAATCGAGGAGCAAGCCAGGCTTCTGGGCCAGGGGTTCTGTCTTGGCACAGGAGAGTCCCTGTCTCCTGTGAAAGAAAGAAAGAAAGAAAGAAAGAAAGAAAGAAAGAAAGAAAGAAAGAAAGAAAGAAAGAGAGAGAGAGAGAAAGAGAGAGAGAGAGAGAGAGAGAAAAGAAAATAGGGGGGCTGGGGTGCAGCTCAGTGGCAGGGCACACAAGAACTTAGTTTTGATGGGGGTAGGGGGGAACGGTGGGGCAAGTGCTGGGTGAGGCCTATAATCTCAGCACCCTGGGAGGCCCAGGTGGGAGGTTTGCAATTTCAAGCCCAGCTTGAGCACTTCAATGAGATGTTGTCTCAAATAACAATAAAAAAAAAAAAAGAAGCTAGGGATATAACTCCGTGTGAAGGCCCTAGGTTCAACTCCTAGTACTGAAAACAAGTTAATCAAACAAAAAAATAAAAACAGGCCCTAGATATCCTGTCCCCAAGCTGGGGCACCTACTGTACTCTAAGGCAAATACTGACTGCCATAGAAATTTGGGGTACTAAAGGTCCAATTTAAAGGGACTTTACAAAATAACATATTATTACCTTCAAAAAAAAAAACCCTACATGAGTAATCCATACTGGTTATTTTTAAAAATTGGAATATAGAAATAATTGAGAGGGTATAAAATAACCCTTAAGCCAAGTATTCTAAAATTATCAGTGTTTATTATTTTGGTATATCTCCCTAAGGCTTTTCCCCCTAACGGGAATTATATGGCAGAGTTTGTTTTGCAGCCTCATTTTTCCACTTACCATATCACATCCATCTTTCTCCGACATTAGATAATGTTTTATGACATCGTCTTTAATTGGCGGGACAGGATCCCATAACTTAGATATAGCACAGAGTATCCAACCAACAGCCCCCTCGCCTGACTATTATCATTGTTTCCCAAGCGTTTGCTTTTGTAAACAGTGCCTCGGGGAACATCCTTACGTGGACGCCTGTCATGCTTGCTCAATTACTTTCTTTGTGATAAACTTTTAGAAAGAAACTTCTGGTTACAGGGTAGATGTTATTTTAGGCACCTGAATCATTCTGCCAAATGACAGAAAATAGATTTTCTCTACATAATTACATCTCGTCCTAACAGCTTGGCAAAGGTGTGCGTCTCCTGCACTGACTTCATCTGTTCAGGGTTTGGGACAAATAGGAGCAGGGTCCTTGTACCAACCACGCCTATCCTACGGGCTGGCAGAGCAGCCTCAATGAGGAGCAGAGGAGCCGAGACTCCTTGGAGGATGTGGAGAGGAGCTCCGGCTTGAGTCAGGCCCCTCCTGGATTAGATACCCAGCCCATCGGACTTCAACAAGTTGGTAGCTCCAATCATCAGGTTCACCACTGTGTAAGAAAACACTGTCTACCTCAGTCCTCATAGCAAGTCCTTGTGGAAGAAGCATTGTTGTTTGCAGCTGGGGAAACAGAGGCTCAGATGGGTTAGGATGTTGCTCAGTGCCGTGCAGCTATTACGAATGGAGCTACAGGATGGTTCTGGAACCGTTTGAAGGTAAGTCTCTGCAGACCAGAGTCCTGTGCCCTGGGAGAAGAGGACAGCGCAGATTGCTGGTCCTCCTGAGTCTGTGGCAGGTCAGCTAGAACAGCTCCCTCCTCCCCCTTACATAATGCTTTCCCCTAAACACAACAAGCAAGATCACAGACAACCTTACTTTGAGCAGCTTGACAAGACTGGTTGGCTTGAAGTTTTGGAATTCAAATCCAGGTGATCTTCATGGGCCTCAGGAGTGAGAGACAGGCAACCACTGGAGACATACAAGTTACAAATACCTGTCATCATGTCTGGTGTGTGGCCAGGCTCCTTGTGGAGACTCAGTAGACAGGTGTGAGGCTTTCAGGCTAAGGTAGATGCTGTGAGACCCAGATCTTTCCTTTTGCACACAAACTAGTGTGGCTTTGGATATGTTTGGAACCAAAAGAATGAAACTGATGCCTGCAAAGTTCATGCCAGCTTTCCCCTGCCTTCTTGAACTTTGGGACACCTTAGAATCTGACCATCATGTAGAAATATATGTTCAATTGTTGAACAGTTGTTCCAGCAGAAAGGTGGCTTCCAAGGCAGCTCAGCCAGAGATCCAAGTGCCTATTTGTCTACGAGAAATATTCTTGTCACATAAGAACGCCCTATTAATCAAAAATCACATTATGGCTCCTGGAATGAAGTTTCCTTTACTACTCTTGAATAATAAGCTGAGATAAGATAAAATTGGTAATTGCACGTTCTCTTCTGATGGGAGATAATACAAAAGTGGTATAGAAATTTGACTTAAAAGAGTATATTCACTTGGCTAATAGACTTCCATTATGTGGTCTTCACTTATTCACTCATTACAATTTTTGCCACATATGGAAAACTTTAATTGGAAGTTACTTATTACATTGTTCCTGAGTGTTAGCCACAGAGGCAAGTTTTCAATAATCAAAGAAGGATGACTGCAGAGGAAGCCCAGATATCATAGGCAGTGAGACCTCCTCACATAGGCTACCTTCCTCAGCCTTGAGAGAGGGCTTTCTTCCAGGTAGGTGATCTTCAGATCACAGATTAAGGGCTAATTTCATACTGACACAACCCTGTTTCTGCAGTAGATGAAAGTATTCTAAGTATCATGTTAATAAGTGTAATTTCTTTTACTTACAATCCATATTGCAAAAGGCAGCTGACTCTACGATGAATCTATGCCCATAGGCAGAGACAGCAACTCACAGAGGCAGGCTTTTCCTCCATTTATAGGCAAATGACAACACACATGTTGTGTAAAATATTTTACCTCAGCTCACAGGCTGTGCTTTAATTACCAGTCATTAATACTTATCAATCAGTTAAATCGTTTTTCCACTGTCAGCAAGGAACACTCACAAGGAACTCCTCCTGATGGAGACACTAAGTGCAGCCAACACCTGTCCCAAGCACGCCACGGGGGCAGAAGCCTTGGACCTCAGCACGTAGCTCACAGTGGTTCCAGGACTGCCACAGGCTCTGGTGAGGGACATGCCAAAGCTCTGGGCTCCACAGACAGGAGTGCCTGTGGTCCAGCAAGAACCACAGGCAGCTCTGTGGGTTGTGTTTCTGCTGGGCCTCACTCTGTTGCAAACAGAAGCATTCCTGCAGAATCAGCTGTGCAGGTTTGTTCTTCAGCTTTGATTTGAGCCGCTAAAATGAGAATGCATCATTTCCATTTGCAAAGCGTGAGAGAGACCATTCAGGTCCCGCAGCAGCCCAGTGAGGAAGTCTGGCGTGGTCTTATAATCCTCCTCCCCATCATAGAGAGGCTGAGGCGGGTAGCTCTCTCCAGCCACTCCTCTGCTTATGGGGAAACACTGTGGGAGTCCTGCATTCCACTCCCCCCACACCAAGGCTGCCAGCTGCTCCCACAGGGCAGAAACTCCCCTCTAAGACAGAAAACGGCCTGCTTTGGGCCAAAGAGAAGTGCTTTGTGAACCAACTGTTCCTTTCAGATTTGGCTCATCCCTAAGCACAACACATACTTAGAGAGCTTGGATCTTCATCAGAGAGGAATCTTGTGAAGGTACTTTCTCCAGTTCAGCTTGAACCTAAGCCCTCCCTGCCTTTAGATGGCTCTTTAATGAACCCTCAGGAACTGAAGCGGGTATGCCTGTGGAACTATGATGGCTCCACTGTCTCCCTACCACCCTGAAGAAAGAGTAGGTCAAGGGCAGCACCCAGTCTTACTGACTGCTGGAAAATGCATTGCATATGCGCAGAAAAATCCAGAAGAAAGCAAATAAAAAATGCTGAGGAGGATTTTGTAGACACGCTAGGAGGCAATGGAAATCAATATACCCCACCAGGCCTCCCAAACACTTAGGCCTCTGTCATTTATTTATTCAACAAAGTGTTGGGCATCCCCTGTGAACGAATCAAAGAAACCAGTTACAACTCTGAAGTAGTATCAGTTACTGCTCTGAAGGAGCTCACAGGCTGAAGTTAAGAAGGAATGGCAAATCAACTACTAGATGATTGTAGAATAATCACAGAATAATCTGGGATGGGAGGAGGGACCTCAGAAGGGAAGACCTCACCCAGACTAGGGGTGAAAGTGGGAACGTCTTTCCCACGATGATGCTGCTGGAGCTGACTCTTGCATGCTGGGTAAAGGCTGTTCCCGTAGTTAGTTGCAGAAGGGTGTGGCAGCAGTAGGCACAGCATGTGCAATCCACCAAAGTTGGAGGGCATTAAGATGGTCCCCTTGGAGTAGTAGGGGGCATGAAGAACCTGTGCAGCTTACAGGTGTTCAAGGCACAGGTGCCAGAGATACGTCATTGTGAAGCCCAGAACTGGCAGTTATACACAGGAGGGGAGCTTTCCTCTTCGTTCCTTTTCACATCTTGAGAATGGAGTTAATAATACCTGCCCTCCTAAAAGACTGCTGTAAGCATTTAGACTGATGTCTGTGAACCATCCAGCCAGAGGCAGCAGGTGCCCCCTGCTTGACGGTTTCCTGCCCTTGTTACTATTGTGGAACTGCTGAGCCTGGAGCCTGGCAGCCACATCATCCCCATCCTTTGCCCAAGCTGGCTGGCTAACTCAGTGGCAAGCTCTTTTGGATGGCAGTGGAGCTAGAACAATTAGGAGCTATTTGTCATTACTATTATAAATAACAAAGTTCATGGAGCATGGAGGCTAGGCTCTGGCTCACGGGAAGGCTTCCCTCTCCTGTGCAGCTGGCAGGGCCCACACCTCCTCTGGTCTCTTGTACTTGTGGCGTCACAGGGCTGAAGTTGGAGCCGGAAGGAGTTGCACAGGTCAGTCTGTCAGTAGGGAAGATGATGCCATTTCCACAGACAGATAGAAGCGTTGCTGGGGTGGCTGCCATTTGGATTGACTGGGCCGCCACTCAGCCGTGGCAGGGTGATTGAGAGCTGGTATTCCTGGTCTCATTCTTTCTCCCTTATACATGTCCATTCACCCATCTACTTTCTTGGGTCTTCTGAGGTGATAGAATGCAATTTGAGGGTGCCTGGAGTAGGCGTCAGTGGCAGAGAGAGTGGGCAGCAGGTAGGAGCCCCACTGGGCTCAATCCCCAGCACCGCAAGGGAGAGAAAGGAAATGAACTTTCTTTTATTACTTTTATTATTAATGCCCACTTTCACTTCCTCTCCACCGCCACCCAGGAGACCCTATCATAATTCAAAATCAGCACCAGAAGCCCCACATTCCCAACAACCCTCAGTCCCAGGCAAACCGGGACAGGTAAGCAGCCATGTTGGTTCCTCCCCCACCTCCACACCTAATGTGACCTTGGGAGAGTTGATTCCACTTACTCAGCCTCCTCCTTTTCATCTGTAGAATTGTGAGAATGGGAAGGCTTGTCATAGATTAGACTTTCAATAAATAAATGACAGCTCTTTTCTATTTTTGGTATCGTTCTCCTCTCCCTTTCTGACTGCAGCGACGGCTTGTTAACAAGAATTTTCCCCTCCACCATGAAAAGCCCATGCAGATTCTAAGCTCCACGCCCTTGCTACTGCCAATCTCCCAGAAAGGAACAGCAGCCTTGCGCTTTACGTCTCCCTCAGACTACTGCAGCCCGTGGTCAGGAGGAGAAGAGTCCTTCGGAAGCCTTCCTCCTCGATTGACTCAGCCTGCTTCCACTCACACTCCCAGCAGGGAAGAATGCACCTTCCAGCCGGCCCAGTGGCGTAGGCCTGGGATCCCAGCACACTGGGAGGCCAAGGCGGGGGGATTAAAAGTTGGAGCTCAGCCTGGGCCACGTAGTGATCTAGGAAGTCATCTATTCAAGTAAGAAAAAATAAGCTGAGAATGCAGGTCCACGTGAAGGCTCAAGGTTCAATTCCCAGGACGGGGCGGGGCCTGGGGGGAAGCGCAGGGACAGGGCTCGGAAGAGAACTTAATAAACAGACTAGCAATGACCGGACGCTATCTCCACCCCTTTTTTTCCTTCCTTATAGTACAGGAGATTGAACTAGGACATTTATATTGAGCTACACTCCTAGCATTTTTTATTTTTTATGTTGAGACAAGATCTTGCTAAGTCACTAAGTTTCCCAGACTGGGCTCAAACTTGTGATCCTTCTGCCTCAGTCTCCCAACATGCTGGAATTACAGACCTGCCCCCACCAGGATGTCCATCCTTTGGCCTGGATAAATGTCTTTGGCCTCACTCTTCTCAGAGCTTGGTGAGAGTTGCAGCCACGGAGGAACACGGGCAGAAACTTGAGGGCTGTGAAACTCAGAGAGACAGGGTATGCAGGCCAGTGCTCCTACTAGGCTCCTGGGGTGAGCATTGGGAGGACAGATCTGGTGGGGCAGAGCCAATAGGGCAGAGCCGGCACACATTTGTCACCCCAGATCCATCGCTGAGCTCCACGAATGAAATAATTGAAGATGAGTCTGCTGTTTGAGACAAAGACATTTATTTGCCCTTTAAGAATTTCCTATGGAACCAGGTAGGGTAGTACACGCCTATAATCCCCGCACTAGGGAGGCTGGGGCAGGAGGATTGCTGTGTATAAGGCCAGCTGAACTATGCATAAAGAGTTTAGGACCAGCCTGGACTACAGAGAGAGACCCTGTCTCAAAAAAAAAAAAAAAAAAAAATCTGTGGTTATTATGGTACAGCACCCAAATATAGTCACATGTCCCCTAAAGTGTTAATGTGTGCTTTTCCTCCTCTGCATTTTTCCTAGACAGCCAGAAGCTGGCTGTTTCTTGAGCACCTGTTGAGCGCCTGGCCCTGCACCAGCGCACCGTCTGCCTCACTGCCTTGATTGCCGCATTAGAACTTCATAATGATCCTGTGAGGCTTCGTGGTCCCTGTTTTAAAGATGAAGAAACAGAGAATGGAAGGGCATTGCCCAAGATAACTCACCTGGGACCAGATTCCAGCTCCAACTGTGAAGCCAGCAATTTGATGTCACAAGACAAAGCATTGCTGGCTTTGCTCACTCTTTTATTATTACCTGGTCTGTCAACGCAAATATCATTAATGGGATAATTGCCCAGCGTCCACCCAGCACTCAGCTTGGAACTTAATATGCATGCACAAAACAGGAGATGGACATGCCCAGTATGGCTGTCTTGTTTGTCAATGCTTCTCTGAGTCTGGTAGGCTGCACTGAACTGTGCGACACGCATCCTTCACGGTGGTGACTCCCCTTGCCCTCTGCGAGCATGACACGAGAATAAAGCTGAGGCCAGCCCTTGGCTGAGGAATCAGGGCCCAGCCGTCCAGCTCTCCAGCACCCACGGAAGAGGGACGGGGAGGGAGGAGGCCTGACTTTTCTGCATGAGCAGTGAGGGCAAGTTTCTGTCCCCTCTTTTACACACAAAGGAAAGAGATAAAGAGGTTGGTAGGAAACTTAAAGAAATAATAATTATTATAACAACAAAATCCACCACCAGATAATTCTAAGCCTTTAAAAAGAAGCAAGATTCTCATGTTTTGGGAAGCTTTTAGGTACAGTTCTGTGTGGAAAGGAGAGGACGTGAGCTCCTCGGGGGCCCTCCAGCTTGAATTCTGTGGGTCCTGGGTGCTAGCAGGCCCACCAGCAGACCTGGCGGGGTC
Source organism: Ctenodactylus gundi (assembly GCA_004027205.1). Lineage (NCBI taxonomy): Eukaryota > Metazoa > Chordata > Mammalia > Rodentia > Ctenodactylidae > Ctenodactylus > Ctenodactylus gundi. The sequence goes on from PVKB01000289.1 coordinate 627,279, forward strand.
GGGGCACTGAAGGGCCCATGTTGGCTGCATTCAACATGAAAACAGAAGGGTGTTCAGAAAGTTGTGTCGTCCACCTTCCTGCCCCTGAACGCAACCACATTGGGTATTTTTCTTCTTGTGTTTGCAGCACTGGGGATTGAACATGGGCCTTTGCACTGAGCTTCCTCCCTGTTTTGTTGCTGTTGTTATTTGTTCCCTTTCAGACATTCTTGCTAAATTACTCAGGCTGGGCTCCAACCTGTAATCCTCTTGCCACCCAGGGTGCTGGCATCGCAGGCCTCTGCTCCCACCCTCACTGCAAACTCCTTGCTGTCCTGCTGGCTGGCTCCCTCCTGAGGCCCTGCCTGCCTTGCTGTGCTTCCCTCTGTCTAACTCAGATCTCTCATGCTGCAGCCTTGGCCTCCCCTTTCCTCTCCAGGCAACCTCGTGGAAATGGAGACCAGCTGGTCCCTGATCCACTGGAGAATCACTTTTGAGGGGTTAGTTTTAGTGAAAACACCAGGGTCGAGAGGAATTTCCCCCTTTGTTTGAAAACGAATGACTTCCTCCTCTTAGGCTGCTCAGAGAGGCGTCCACCTGAGCTGTGGCAACTTCAAAGGCTCCACACATTCGGCTCCAGAGGCCTCGAGGATGGCTGGGGCCTCCTCCCGCTGCTTCTGCCCACGACTCTGCAGCCTCAGCTTCCAGCGGGCCCTGGAGCTGCCTGGGGAAGGCCCTGTGCAAATGTGCTGATGGGCGTAGGTGTCCGCCTTTGCGTCGATGCACACATCGGCTTGTGCTCGGGAGTGGGTGCGTGTTTCCAAAATGCACTCTTTGCATTGTTAAAAATCAGCGTTGGAAAGCGAAGAAGAGGCAAACAGCATTCAGTAAGGCCTTATATCCCGTTTCAGTTTGTAATAAATATTTATGACCAAGTTACAACAAGTCCTGAAAAGAAGCTTTTAATAGAAACATAGATACTTATTGCTGTGTTAATTACAGGCCTCTGCTGTCCTTTCCAAGATAGGCTTTATATTCTTTTTTAAATGCTTTGCAATGATTCTTTTTTCCTTTAAAGAAAAAAATGCCTAGCAAGCAGCCGTTTTCTATAGGCAGCTGGATTCTGAAAGACCACTGTTTCTATTTTAGCAACTTTGTCAAGCCTAATGTGAGATTAATCTGAACACAGGTTCCGGGTAAGAACGAAGGACTGCGTGAACAAAGATGGAGAAGACCCCGGGGCAAATGGTTGTGCTGGACCAACTGTGAGAAGACTGAGGACCCGTGTACAGGTCTGTCAGTCACGGTTGCTGCGCTCATCTTTGTCTGTCCACAGATTGGCCTCATGGTTTCCATCTTGGACACTAGGACTGGGCTCACGGAGAAAGAGGCTCACGTGCAGAATGGCAGAACTTTTTAATTGCCATGTCCCCAGTTACATAAAATTTCACAAACAACCTCCATAAATCACACCATGACAGCTACCGGGCTTGTCCAACGCTAAACATAAGTAGACTCTTCTTTTAAGTCAAGCCTTCGGTTGTAGGCAGCACCATCACCCTTCAGCAAACATCTGTAGTTCATCTTATCGTTTGAAGAAATATACGAGTTTCACTGTCTTTTTTTTAAGCCTTTTGCAGCTTCTGCTCCTTGATTTGTTTGAAGGCCATCTGCTACGTATAAAATTGGGGGTGGGGGGCACGCTGTGGATAAAGAACATTTGGGAGATGTACAGGCTGGGAGAAAACGCAAACACTGGGAATGCTTTTGTCGGCATTGGGGGTTGGGGGACAGGGCACTTTCCTTTCTCAGCCCCCCAGCTCCTCAGTCAATGTTGAACTTAGGGCACCACCAAAACTTGTTCTGGCTTTGTCTTGTGCTGGTTACTTCACTACTCAATAGATTCATCCAGACCCCCAGTGCAAACAAAAGTCCCTGCAGGGGTGGCTCTGAGGTCTTTCAAGCCCTGAAAATCCATGTTGGACTTGACCTCCAAACCTCCCCCAAAGATCCCCCAGGGACTGAGAGATAAAAGTGGAACCCAGTAGCCCAGGGGAAATGTTTCTGACAGGAATAGAAAGAAGGCCCTAGCTGAGGGAGTGTGTCATGGCACAAAGTCACCACAGGGTGGTACAAATTGTGCATTTGCACATTGTCACTGTGACCTGCTTCTCCCAGAAGCAGAGAGGAAAGAACAGAGGGACTCATGCAGATTTTGGCAGCCAGGGCCTTCTTGATCCTCCTTCCCAGGTAGTGGGATCCAAGCAGAAGCTGGCTACATGGAGGCACCAGGTGTTTAAACACTTGACCCCTGAGAGAATCGTCAAGTCCTTCCAGCCCTGACCATGCCGGGCCTGGATGCCTCAGCCCTAACATGGGCCAGGCAGCCCATGTGACTCAGATTCCAGGGAACACCACTCTGCTGGCCAAAATATTAATTTAAAGGATGCTTGATGACACTATAGCTTTCTCTCCATTGTGAAAGTTCTTTCCTTCTTGTGTTGACCAAAGCGCTACTTAGAAACCCCAATGTTCCAGACAATCAGTCAGCTTTAATTTCTCACTGGTCTCACAAGATCCAAAAATGATTTAGTAAAACTGACCAAAACCTCACACTATTGTCACCATTATCAACCCCAAGGTTGCTTTTATCACCATAATTGATAGAAAAGTGGTGTGACATCTTGGTCCTTGGTCCAGAGTCACTGTCCTACCCTGCCTCCCCTCCCAACAAAGACAGTAGAAAACTCCTAAGTAAGTAAGCATAGAGACTTGTCCAATGACCTCAAGACTATAGGTTCAAAGGATAACGTAACTTTTACCCCAAAGTGATATTTAAAAAAAGACTGTCTTGCCAATCACATCCCACAAACCAAGAAAACAAATTTACCTATAGTTATTAGCCACTTGGCAGAGCACTGCAGAGAAGTTGCCTGACAAAGTTGATTCAGCAGTGACAGGAAGGGATGGGGGAGTTCAGCTGAGTCCCCCTTCCACAGGGGTGTCACTTTCTTTCTAACCACCTGGGACATGTTTGTGTTGTGCTACGGCCACGTGATTTGGTGGTGCACTTTGTGCACACAGGCCTACATCTGTCGAAGTCTACAGCCTCTCTCTGACAGTTCCAGATGTTGTGAAGATGGAATGCCTCCTACTTGAGGAACTGTGCAACCAGGAGCCCTGAAAGGTGTTCTGAATACAGTTTGAAAAGGCATCTGTCTTAAAATAATCTCAACATCTCACCTGCCTATTTATAAGCTGTGTCAGAAGGGTCTGAGGACCCTCAGATTGTTTTTGAAGGGGTTCACTTTAATATCAAGTTATTTTAGCCATAGAAATCTCAAACCTTTGCCTCATTTTTTTCTTAACTCACTCACACTACCCTCCAACATGTTGTCTTTGTACACTGAAGTAGGGACAAAGGGTGCACAACCTGGGCCTAAGGTGAGGAGGGTGGAGCTTACCTGGTCTCACCGGCCTTGGCTGACTCAAGTGTCACTGATGATCTGGGCCCTGGTGATACTTTAATTTCAGCATTCTGGGAGGGTAAGGCAGGAGGATCATAGGTTCAAGCCCAAGTTGGGCAACTTAGTGACTTAGAGAGACCATGTCACAAAACTCAAAAGTTTAAAAATGTGCTAGGAATATAGCGACTGTGAAGTCTATGGGCTCGAGGCAACAGAGGCCCTCGGGCCAGACTTCGCTGCTCCTCCCACAGACCTCATAACTCACACACTGTCAACCTCTTAAAATAGGAATGATACTTGACCCTCACAGGGACTTTGGAAGGGTGTCGGAACCTGCGTTTCCGCGGGTGAACACTAGGACTGGGCTCACAGAGAAAGAGGACATCACAAACTAACAGATTCCAGCCTCTGGGACCATGCCTGAGACCACCCCTTAGAAGGCCACGCTTGCCCGTCCTGGTGCAGACTAATGTTATTCTTGGGTCATTTGACTTCACTCTTAGGGAAGAGTGGAGAATGGTGTTAAAGCTGTAAATCACTGCCTGCTGGAACGGACTGGAGCCAGAACCGATCGGCTTGAGCTTTCCTGCCTTGCTTGACCACGGTAAAGAGATCATGGTATGTAAAATTCAGCTAAACATAGCTTGCTTCTATTCCCCACTTTCCTAGTTGTCTGTCTTGCTCTGAAAGGTTAAGACCCAAGAGGGGAAATGGCATCTGTGTTGTGGAATTGTTCTCACTCGACTCAGAGGTCATTCATATAAAGGCCACTGTCTGCAGCTCAAGCCAAGGGAACATGATTTCATCAGAGACATATTCGTAAGTGTGGCCTTTGAATAGCTGTAATCAACTCTTCTCATGATGACCATCCAAAGCCTGCCCAAAAGCCTGGTCTTTTATCTGCCCCCATTCATGTGTGTGTCTTTTCACACAGTGGCAAAGCATCTTCCCTTTTCCCTGATATTCGCTCAGTCTCAAAATGTCAGTGAAATCACCTTAGCAGATCCAGTTGTGCTGTTGGGAATTCTTTCTGAAATCCTACAACCCTACATCATTGAGATCTCTTGCTTTCTGAAACACAAATTTGCAGAATGCAAATCAAAGTTGCTTCCCTGAATGGAGGTAGTAGACAAAGCATGAAAGTGGAAGCCAGTCTGCTGGTGAGAGTAGTAGGGTACCACAAGAGAGGACCTACGCCCCTCCTATGTGTGTGAAGAGGAGGCGGGTACCAATAGAGGCAGACAGATGTCAGCAAGGACATCTGCAAACTAACAAATGCCAGCCTCTGGGACCATGTCATGCATTTGTCTTGCTGAATAAGGTAGAACCAGAAAGTAATTTTGATTAGCGTTCATCCAAGCTATTTAGGAAATTACACGATGGCATTGGAGGCCACGACTTTCACCCAAGCTACTCCTGATCTCATGGCTCTGATTTCACAGAAGGAGGCTGACGTGTCAAGATAAAGTCTCTTTCGTTTCACCTTTACACCACAATAGTCAAGAATATACTTTAAACTCACAAGCTCAAGAAAACAAACCAGAAAGAGGAGCACCCTTTCTCTCTTCCATTTCCCCTCAATAAAGCAATGGCCATTTAACAACTGCCTGTATCCTGACTTAGTCCTCCCGGGTGACTAAGTACACCAGCAAATCCTAATCTTATGTGAGATATGGAAGAAGTACTTGAATTGACAGATTTGCTAAAGATGATGAAATCTTTAAAAAAAATATTTTCCATGAAAAGAAAACTCCCTGGAGTAAGATGAATATTCTAAATGTGGTATTTATAGGAACAAGAACATAAATACCTGCACATGTATTTCTGCTTTTTTTTTCAGATGATTCATTCTTTTCCTCTGTTCTCACTACCACAGTTACACCACTCCCTTAGTCATCTGAGGCAAAAATATCTGCAACCTGCTGAACTTGCTGGAATGTGCAGCGAGGACAGAAAATGCTCAAATGCACTATTAGAGGCTAGCAGTGTGCTTTTCTAATGAACGTCAGACCTACAAATCACTGACGATTGTAGAGACACATCTGATCAACTTTGTTAGAAAGTGCTCAGTGTCGAGAGCTATAGCTTGAAATGCTTAGAGACTATCTCCCCTGCTCCCTTCCAGAAACTTCCCTTTCCTTCCATCCGGTGGACAAGTGTGAATTCTGATGGGGGACAGAGGCAGGGCAAAAAACAGAAGTGGAGTACTCCTGGGTCCTCTCATTCTACAAAGAGCTGTCCCAGGGTATGCTAAAGGCAGACAACTTATTCATCTAATGCAAGCAAAAATACCTGCACAATACCTACAAAGCTGGAAGATATATCTTTTTAATCATTTCAGCAATCCTGATTGGCTTCCTGAGGAGCTGTTACTCCTAGTTCCCAGAACGCCTGTGCCAACAAGGGCTGAATCGGCAGAGGTCTCCCAATCCTGGCGTCTGGCTCCAAACTGAAGAATTGAGCTCACGCGCTCCTTGACTTTCCTAATACTGCTAAACAGCTCTTCTAATTGAAAGTATTTGTTTTCACTATTTGCATATAGATATTTGATACCATGTAGATGAAATTTTGGTTTTACCATGCATTGATTGGATTTGTTACAAACTCTAGCACGGATTCCCAACTCCTGGGCGTGAACCAGTCAGTAATGGCTTTGAAAGGACTGTTCTGCCAGACTAGATAGGGGATGGAAGAGAAGCTCTGCCGCTGTCGGTACACTCCAATTAGGTTCTAATGCTGTTGTCGATCTAACAGGAGGTGGAGCTTCGCTCCCAGTGCTTGGTTTTCAATTAAACCAGAGCCTGGTGTCCTGAAGGTTGGGGGCCGCTGTTCTAAAGGACAAAATAACTTTCTCTATGAAAAGACTGAGAAATACCTTTTTCTTTTGGTAGTCACAGGGAGCAACGGGGACTCACAATCGCTAGGCACTTTACCGAGCTACATTCCCAACTCTGGCACATTGAATATCTTTATGGCCACAGTAACATACCAGTTCTTTGAAAACAGCTGGAAACAGATCTGTTTCTCTTCCAGATACTTGAAGAAGCAGAAACAGACTTAGAACTCACCCTGTGCCTCCTCGATTTGAGCGCCTGAGCCAGTCCTGGGCCTTCACCCAGCACAAAGAGGCGAATCCTTAGTGATGGAGAATTTGGGGAAGTCAGTTTGCACGCAGAGGGTGGCTTCCCAACCACTGTGCTCAGGGCTCAACATGCCCTGTTTGTCAGGAGCTGGAAGCAGCTGCATCCTTGAGTCTGGGGATTTCGCATTCAAGGGAGGAAATCCTCTAAGCATTTACAACCATTTAACAACTGCCTATATCCTGACATTTATACCTCCCAAATTTCTCTCCAAGCCACCCACCCTCCTGGCCCCTGCGTAGCACTGGTGGCCCTTCCTTGCTTTTGCCCTGGCTGGGAGTTCCTCTGCCACGTGCAGCCAAAACTCTCCCTTCCAAAAGCAGACCCGGTCAAAAGCCTGCCATGTCTTCTGCTTGCATTCATGTCCAAGATTGAAAGCCTTAGTGGAAACTTCTAGGCCTTCTGTGATGAAGCCTTTGCCTCATCCCTAACACCTCCTTGGGCCTCCACTGCACCAGCACACTGCCCGCCCCCCTTCTCTCCCAGCATTTGCTTAGGGGCTTAAGGACTTGGATGTTCTCTTCCTTCATCTTGGGCATGATAAACTCCCCCTGCCTCCTCCTCCTGCAAACCACCCTGCTGACCCATCTTCATTCAGCTCCAACTCAAGACTTTGGGGAGGTCCTATTTCACACACACACACACACACACACACACACACACACACACACACACACCAGGTCAGCTCCCTACCCTCCCTCTACCACATACAACCCTTCAGTAACCTTCAAAGCATTGCAGGTTTCATGGGTTTATTTGCTTATTCGAGGAATTATTTACCACAATGTCAGTTTCAGCAAAAAAGCGTCCTGTCGGTTTTGTTCAGCCCTTTTTCCCTAGTACCTGACACAGTTCCTGAGAAATCCAACATGTCGTAAGTGGATGATCAGATGCTCGGTAAACAAAACAAAACAAAAAAAGAGTGGGTGAATGAAAGAGTGATTGGGAGACTGACAAGAGGGAGAAAGGAAACAGAGGAGGGAGAGAGTGATAGAGTGGCAAAGCAAGAGCAAGGGAAACAGGTAGAGAGGAAGAAAAGGAAGAAAGAAGTAAATAAGGGAAAGAAGGAAGAAGAAAGGCCAGCCAGGGAGACATTCGTAATAACCAAGTCCAGAGCGAGGTGAATTCTTTATTATTTATAAATTCGCAGACCTCTGAACCTTGCATATATATTCCCCTCGTCCTCTCACACTTTCAAATGAAGCAAGTATGAAACGTTACAAAGAGAAAAATGAGAATAACAGCTTGTCTTCCCACGATTGCTGTTCATTCAGTCATCCCAGAAGCCTGGCCCTGAGCCCTGGGGGAGCAGTGTGTGGCATAGCTACTTAGAGCTGGCAGATCTCGGCTGGCTACACCTCCCATGGAACCATGGGCAATTCTGCCAATTCTGAGCCTCAGTTTTCCTCTATGTAAAGCGAGAAGGTTGGGTGATCCCCAGGAATCATTCCAAAGATAATATCCTATTGTGCCAATCTGGATAATAATAATAATAATAAACACTTTAACTAATCTCTTAGCCTGTGCAAAGGCACTGTGAACTGTTCTGTGCTATAGGTGCAATTATCCATAACTATTTTATAAATAAAAGAAGTTGAAGCCAAAAAAAAAATGCTAGCTGATATGGCAATGGTCAAAAAGGATTTTTTTGACATTTGAGCAGACTTGAAATTCAAATACACATGCTTCTGGTCGTGCTTTGCTACATGGTCTGAGATCACATGATTCCCTGGCAGAGGTGCCCAGAACTCGGTGCCACATCTCAGGGGCATCAGGGAAGAGATGGAGACACACACTTACGGTTAAAGCTGGGGCTTGTCTTTAGGTTTCTTTGGACTCTGAGGGGAGATCTTCCTGGGTCCTTGGCACGCCTGGTGTCCGACCGTGTAGGAAGATTTTGACATCCCAGGTAGAGCCAGATGGCACCCAGATGCACATCCCCCTGGACCCAGGTTCAGAGCAGCAGTGCACAATGTCCCGGCTTCAGAAGATAATGTCCTGACCTCAGTTCTCACTCGCTGCCTTTTGTGTCTGTCTGAGTCTATAAATTGTGAACTCTTAAAGCAGATCTGACCACAAATATGTCTTTATATTTTAATTGACCCTGGCCCAGTGGTGTAGAACTTTATTTTTTATGTACTCATTTATTTTCTGCAAGTATGCCATCGGCCCTGCCCATGTGGTGATGGAAAAACCAAACCAAGAGCCCCACACTTGCCAGGCAATATTCCTAACCCCTGGGTTATGCCTCCAGCCCTGCAAGTAAGACTTTTTTCATAGGTTGATAACTTCTAAACCTTGAAGGGCTTCACATAAAATTGCAGACATATGACTTTGTCTGAAAAAAAAGGTTAAATGTGGCTCCAGTAAAATCACAGTCCCACAGCGCAGGGATCAGTGGAGCTGGCCAGAAGCGTCCCCTTTAGATAGACATTCTCTTTTGGCCGCAGACTCCACCACTCCCCTTTACCTCACGCTAATTCTTGCAGGCATTTGAACCTGGAAACCTTTTACATCAGAACCAAATGCAAAATCTGACACTTAAAACCCTTTGCTACCTGGACCTAAATTTCCCTTTCCAGCCAACCTAAACCCCCAGGTCTCCTCTGACTTTCCCTTTCTCTCTCCACAGAGTCTATTTTCCTTCCTTCATCTCTTCTTTACTTTTCTATGGCTTGTTGTCTCATATTAGAGAAACCACATGACATTTAATCTTCTGCGTCTGATTTATTTCACCAAGCGTAATGGTCTCGAGGTGCATCTATTTTCGTTCAGGTGACTCAAATTTGTCTTTCTTTATGGCAGAGTGGTACTCCATTGTGTATACACACCACATCTTCTTTAGTCATTCATCTGTTCTTGGGCATATTGGTTTCTTCAAAGATTTGGCTGTTATAAATTGTGTGCATGCATGGGTATGCATGTATCACCCTTGTATGATGACTGTAATTCTTTTGAGAAGATACCCAGGAGAGGTATTGCTGGATCAAATGGGATATCTATTTTCAGCTTTTGAAGGAATTTCCATGCTGCTTTCTGTAATGGCTATACCAGTTGACAGTCCTACCAGCAACGTAAGAGGGCTTCTTTTTCTCCACAGCCTTGACAGCATTTGTTCTTTCACCAGCCATCTTACTGAAGTCAGATGAAACCTCGGTGTTATTTTGATCTGCATTTTTCTTCTAGCAAAAGATGCTGAAATTTTTTTTATATATTTGTTGGCCATTCTGACTTCTTCTGAATAAATGAACTATTTATTCATTTCAGATTTTTTGATTGGGTCTTTCACTTGGAGGGGTCTAATATTTTTTTCAGTTCTTTGTATATTCTTGATAATAGTCCTCTGTCTGAGGACTAGTTGGCAAAAAAATTTTCCCACGTCATCAGTTTCCTCTTCACTCTGTATATTGTTCCCTTTGCTGTGCAGAAGCTTTTTAACTCCTTGATATAATCCCATTTGTTGATTCTTGGAGTTATCTCATGTGTTTTGGATGTTTTATTGACAGTAATGAAGTAAGTCCTTTCCTGTGTCTTCAAGGATTGTAGTTTCTTTTGGTTTTTCTTGTTGTTGTTGTTTTGTTTTATTTTATTTATTTATTTATTTATTTTTCGAGACAAGATCTCACTTTGTAGCCCAGGCTGGTCCTGAACTCATTGTGTAGCCCAAGCTGGCCTTGGACTCATGGCAATCCTCCTGCCTCAAACTCCCGAGTTCTGAGATTACAAGCATGCGCCACCACATCCAGCTTTATGTGGTGCTGAGGAATTGAACTCAGGGCCTGTGCTTGCTAGGCAAGTGCTTTAACCACTGTTCCCTTCCTCCAGTCCCATCTTCAAGGGTTTTTCCTATTTCTTTCTTCCGACATGTTCAATGTTTCCATTTTAATATCTAGGTCTTTGATCCATTTTGACTTGATTTTGGTGCATGGCAAAAGATGTGGGTCTAGTTTCATTCTTCTGCATGTGGCTAGCCAGTTTCCCCAGCACTGTTTGCTATTTTTTATTTGTTTGATTGTTCACTTGCTTGCTTGCTTGTATTTTTTGAGACAGGACCATGCTGGTCCTGAACTCACTATGGAGCCCATACTGGCCTTGGACTCGTGGCAATCCTCTTGTCTCAGCTTCCCATGTGCTGGGGTTAGAGGTGTGCACCACCATACCCAGCTTATGCAGTACTGGGAAATCCAACTCAGGTACTTAGCATTTGCTAGGTGAGTGCTTTAACCTTTGAGCCACTCCTCCAGACCCGGCAGCACCATTTGTTAAAGAGGCTACCTTTCTTCCAGCTTATGGTTTCAGACCTGTTGTCAAAGATCAGATGGCTGAAGGTACTTGGGAATGTTTCTGCATCCTCAATCCTATTCCATTGATCCACATGTCTGTTTTTGTGTTAATACCATGTAACTGTTAACACTGCTGCTTTGTAATATAACTTGATACCTGGCATTGTGGTGCCTCCTGTTTTAATTTTATTATTTAAGATTGTTTGGGCTATTGTTGGTCTTCTCTGGCTCCATATAAATTCTCAGATCACTTTTTCTAGTTCTGTAAAAATGCTGTTGGTATCTGGATAGGGGTGCATTGAATTGGTGTATCAGTTTTGGTAGTATGAAGGGCTTGTTTTTATTATATCTCATCCAAAGTGTCTTCCTTCTCTTCCCACACCCCACATCTGAGCCTTCCCAGAATTCAGCTATATGGGATTTAGCATCACTGTTTTTTTTTTAAACATGTATGGGGCTTGGTTGCTTAGCTGGATTCTACACAGAAGGGTAAAACCCGGAATTTTAGCAAGATCTCCAGATGAACTGAATCTTGTTAAATTTTCAGAGGCCCTCTCTGACCTAACGGAAGAATCACAGCCAAAGCCAGGTTCAGCTACAGGCCCCGCACTTACCGCTAAGCCCCCTCCCTAGCCCTTCTCTAAGCTACACAGCTACTTCCACAGCATGAATACATCACAAAGATCTCAAAAACAATCCAGCAAGTGACAACTCCTTGCTGAGCAAGGAGCTCAGGTTCCCCGGAAGGAAGGGCCACAGGACCCTTCAGACAGTAAGTGTCAACCCCTGTGTGCCATATCAAGGTCTTCCATGCCCCAAATGTCCTTCTTACTGCAGCGGGAGGGAGTTGAGCTAGGAGTGATAGGAAATGTTCTGACACTGAATGTGGTCATGAGCTCTGAGAGGCACCCCGAGACACTTGGAAACCTGGAAGATGGTCCAACCAAATGTGCAGGACATCACCATAACAGTGGGATCATGGTACCAATACCACATCTCCTGGTGACAGTATAGGGTAACTCCAGCATGCAGATCAATAACTATTCACAAGGGAAAATGCTTATAAGTGCTATATGCTGGGCACCGTTTCTAGGTGCCAGACAACAGACAAATGTGTGTGTCTCTATGAAGTTTACAATCGAGTGCAGAAGACAGACAGAAAGCAAGCAAAGGACAGCAGGGAATGTCCTTGCGTGCAGATGCGCTGTGTGCTTTGAAGTGGGTGTCTGAGCAGCTGCGTGGGGCAATGGGAATCTTAAATTGAAAGAAAAAAAAACTTGTTTCTGTGCTGAGTAATTTGCACATTTTAACCCTCTAACCCTTGTGCAAATGTTACAATATGCCGTGAAATGGTACGTGGTCTCTGAGGTGGCTCAGTGGCCTGCTGCTGGGGTTTCCCACCTTTCAGGTGAGCTGCACGTGGTGATTCACTTCTAGCAAATAGAACATAACATATAGGAGAATGTCACCTCTGAAACCAGGCAGCCAAGCGATTGTCTTTTCTGCATCTCTCTATGTGGCTTCACTCTGGGAGAAGCAGGCCTATAGACTGCCCCATGGATCCACGTGACAAGGACCTGATTTCTTTGGCCAATAGCCAGACAGGACCAGGGGTCACCCATAACCTCAGGAATGAACTTGGATGCTTCTTTTCCCCCATCCAGCCCAGGGACGACCACTGCCTTGACTGCACCCTGCTGGGAGTCCAGGATAAGAATTGCTCATGAACCACACCCGTATTCCTGACCCCTGAACTGTAACGTGGGCAGTGTTCATTATTTTAAGACATTACATTTGGGTAAGTTTTTGTGCAAACACAGTACATTATAATATATATTATATTTCTACCTCCACGTTGTAGAAGGCATATATGTTATAATATATATATATAACATGGTGATTATAATATATAATAGTTATATATAATATATATTATATTTCTACCTCCATGATGTAGATGATAAAATGAGACACTAAGAAGTAAACTGATTTGTTCCAGTATATACAGCTGAGATTTGAAGCCTAACTGGCCTCTGGCTTGCACAATTAGTCATCATAGCATGGTTACACAATCTTTTTCTTTTTTCTTTTTATCTTTTTCCTTTCTTTTATTTATTTTTTTTTTCAGTACCAGGAATTGAACTAGGGCCTTCAAACTGAGCTACATCCCCAGTCCTGAATATTTATTTATTTATCTGCTGGATAACACTGGAAATTGAACCCAGAGTCTTCACGTTGAGCTACACTTTCAACTCCTGCCATTTTTTTAAATTTATATTTTGAAACAGGGTCTAGATAAGTTACTAAGTTTCCCAGGCAGAGTTCAAATTTAAGATCCTCTGAAAACAATTGCATTACAGGGCTATACCACCAAGCTTGGCAGAACTCATCAGCCGGTGTCTGCCTAATGTATGGGACAGTATAGGTTTTTAGGTTCATATGGCTGACACTGGTCAGCCTCCGCCTTTTAGTAGGTTCTGGGCACAGGTACACCAAGAAAATCCAGGAGGGTAGAAGGCAAATGCGGGCAAATCAGGCTGTCAGTGATTGCAGCCAACCTTGGCCTTGCACCAGAAGAGGAAAAACTGCAGGGTTGAGAGAGATGTCTTCTTGGTCACCATCCGCCCCAAGTCCCCTGCTGAGGTTGGAGCCCGGTTTGACTCACCAAGACACAGTCGGCTCCAAGGCCAGCATGCTAAGCTTGGCCCTGAGTTTAATTTCCTTGATATGATCTCCTAATCTTTTTCAGGTGCACCTCACACTGGGAATCTTTATTTGGCTTCCAAACAGCAAGTAGTCTCTTGTACCAAAAATGTGTGACTGGTATCTGTTTATCTTAAGTAATCTCAGAAAGATATGTTTATAACTTTACGGGATGTCTTACAACTCTGTTAAACAGCATCTGCTATTGTTGTGTGTACACGTTCTTAGATGGCTCTTTTGGATTGTTTTAAAACACACATTCTGGGCGAATGTTTTTTCTTTCATTTTTCTGGTGCTAAAAACGTGTGAAAGCACATATCCAAGCCACATGGCTTTGCAGAGAGCAGGAAAGCCCAGAGACAGTAGGAGTGGGGCAGGGCCAGACCAGGGAAGGACAAAGCTGACGGCAGTGCTGGACCTGGCTTCCAGGACCCAGAGCTGCAGAGTCACCAGCACCTTTCAGACTTGGAGCCCTATGAGCATTTCTGTGAGACCACAGACCCTGAGCACCAGGCTAAATTCTCTTCTCCCTACAACTGTGGAACTTGGTTTCCAAGCCTTGGTTTTTGGATCTGTAAAGTGGAGCTCATGGTAAACTCCTCGACAACACAAGGAAAGGTTTGCCTTGAACACTTTCTTGAAAAGTAGTACCTTTTTAATACTTTTTAGAAAACAGGTTGACTTAACAGTGACTAAACTTGAGATGGGATGCTTAGTTTAAAGGGACCCGTGTGACTCCAGAGTCATTCGCAGCCCTGAGCAGAGAGTACAAGTGGCGCATCCTTCTCTGTCCTTGTCCCCAGAGGCCCAACTTGTTTTCCCTGCTTTGAGTTTGGTTCCAACTGGAGCTCATGAGGAAGCCTTTGCCGGAAGTCTACACTCCCCTTGGCCCTGTCAGATGCATGCAATACCAGGAAACGTTGGCCCTAGAGATGCTGAGTCTGCACCCTACCTCTGGGCAATCCCAACAGGACTGTCACACACAATTTATTTTTAATTAAATTAGTGGAAATTATTGCAGTCACTTTAGGCTCACAACTACACAAAGGAGTGAAAACTACAAAGAGTTCTAAACCAGGCGTGGTGGCACACAGCTGTGCTTCTGGTGCTTGGGAGGCTGAGGCCAGAGGATCTCATGCTGAAGCCCACCTGAGCCACTTAGTAGTACCCTATCTCAAAACAAACAGCTGGAAGTATGGCTCAGTCAAAGGCCCTGGGCTCATTTTCCACTACCAAAATAAATAAACTTTCTCCCCTCTAATTTCCAACATCCTCATCTTCATACTCTCTCCTAGTCTTGCTTTTTCCAGAATGTCACATAGCTGGAGTCACACAGTATGTAGTCTTTTAGGTTGGTGTCTTTTACATAGCAGTGTGCGTGTTAAGTTCCTCGTGTCTTATGTGGTGACTGGTATCTGTCACCACATAGGACTGGTGACTGGTATTATGTAGTTTGGGCATTTCTTTTTGAAATCACTGAATAACTTCTCATTGTATGATTGAGCCAAAGCTGTTGCTTTTTACACAGTCACCTGTGTTGAAGGGTGTCTTGATTACTTCCAAATTTTACCAATGATTATGAATAAAGTTGCTATAGACACGTATGTGGGGGTTTTTCTGCAGATCATAAGGGTGAATACCCAAAAGCAAAATTGCTGTATCACATGGTAAGAAGATGTTTAGTTTTACCAGAAAATGCTACAATATCTTCCAAAGTGGCTGAACCTTCAGCAATGAATAAGAGTTTTTATTGGCTCTACAATGTTGCCAACATTTAGTATGGTCAGGGTAGGGGGTTTTAGCCATTCTACTAGGTGCATAATGCTATCTTACTATTGTTAAAATGTATGATTTCTTAATGGTGTGTCATACTGCATAGGACATACATTATTTAAATAATGAAATAAAAAGAATGAATAAAATTAGAGGAAATCTATATGAAAATGTTATGTTTGCAATAGTTTGCCATGAATTGTTCAACCCAATTTTGTGTACCTTAACACCAAAAATGTAAAAATTTATTATTGTGGTTTGGCTCTGAAATGTACCCCAAATATCTCATGTGTTACGAATTATCTACAGAACCATAAGTTGCTAGAGCGTCTGGGGCCGAGTCTGGAGGGATGGATTATGGGCGTGAGGTGGAAGACAGTGTGCAGATTGGATTACAGGCGTGTGGTAGTGGCATAAACCTGTAAGGGGCAAAACACTGAGGCTGAACCTCAGTGTTTCTAACTCGTAGCACTTCAGATATAACTTTAATTTCAATATAAAGTCATTATAGGTATAAGTAGCTAAATCAAGATGAGGTCATCCTGGAGTGGAACTGGCCTGTAATCAATTTGATTAGTGTCCTCATAAAAGATAAATGTGGACACAGGGACACAGAGAGAGACGGTATACTATGATGGTCAAGAAAGAGATCAAGATGACACATTCACAAAACAGGGGCACCAGAGACTGCCACCAGTAGCCAGGAGAGAAGTGTGGGAAAAAGTGTGCCCCTCCTAGTGCCCAGAAAGAACCAACCCTGTTCACATCTTGATTTCAGAGTTGTGCCTCCAGTCCTGGGGGAGAACAAGATTCCGTTGTCCATACCACCCAGTCTGTGGCACTTCGTCATACAGCCTAAGGAAACTAACACAGTTGTAATGCCCTAGGTGAGTGATGGTCTAAGCACAGCACATGGTTACTGGAGCCCTCCTGGGTTACTTACACATTTATACACAGTCATTCAGGGAACCAAGCTCTGTTGTGTTTGGCCAGTGATTCCCAAAGGTGGCGCTGGCCCTCCCATTCCAGCCCATGGGAACCAGAAATGAGCATGAGAGGAAATAAGTTATGCAGAAATGATCATGTCACTCCTGGCCACGTCCCATTGGAAAAAACATCCTATAAATCTAGTCCTCCTCAGTAGGGGGCTAGGAAACAGGGCGCAGTTGGAGGACAGCCAGTGGCCCATCCGCAATGAGGCAAGCTCTTACTTGAAAAGAAGGCAACTGGTTTATCTCTGGGTAGGAAAAGCCAGTGGGTTAAGGGAATAGCACCCAAACCCTCGGCTAGTCTTGAGGGCAATGAAATTCAAGAGATGGACCAGGGTATGGCTTCCAGGAACACGGCAGGAAGCCAGGTTCCATCAAGGGTCACAGGTAGCTGTCCCACCACTCAGAGGGCTTAGCTATCAGAAAGCCCATAAGAATGCCCAGTTATTTCACCCAAATATTCTAAGGACCTCTGAGTCCAACTCTTCCCCAATGATCCCCTTGCCTTTGCTGCAGGTGTAGGGGCAAATCTCCCCTCTCCTAACACTAATCTCCCACTTTATTTCCTCCACAGTCATTTCCAGATGAGGGATCCTCAACCCAGCCTAGAAAAGTTTCCAAAAACCTTTCTGCCTCTAGCCCTAGACATGGGTCCCAAACAGAACTATCCTGCCTATAGTCACAGGCCACTGCTGCAGAGAATTTGGAAAAATAACATGAACTTGGCATAGCCAGAACTCAAATCCTGGGCCAGCCTCCACAAAATAGACACCAGGGCCCAAGGAATGCACGGGAAGACTTGGCTTGTTGGCACACTCACTTGATTGCGCTCGAAGTCTTTGGTTTCATGCTGACAGACGAAAGATGTGAGTCATGGAGCTGTGTTTAAATTCTGCTGTATAGCACTGGGTAAGTTACGCATGTGTATGGGGTGGATGGTCATGTGCCCCAGAAA
Organism: Ctenodactylus gundi; assembly: GCA_004027205.1. NCBI lineage: Eukaryota > Metazoa > Chordata > Mammalia > Rodentia > Ctenodactylidae > Ctenodactylus > Ctenodactylus gundi. The sequence goes on from PVKB01000289.1 coordinate 644,568, forward strand.
TTCATATGTTGAAATTCTAACCCCCATCATGATGATATCAGTGGGTGAGCCTTTTGGGAAGCCATTAGTTCCCAGGGGTACAGGCCTCCTGAATAGGATCCAGGCCCTTGGGAGAGAAACAACAGAGATTATTTCTCTCTAGACCATGTGAAGACACAAGAACACGGCCATCTACAAACTGGGTTAGCGTTCTCAGCTGCTCCTTGTGTCTTAGACTCACACCTCCCAGACACCAAAGGGTGATAAATAAAAGCTTTGACTTAAGCCCCAGGCTGTGGCATCCCAGATAGCCGTTGAAACCGATGAAGCAGACATCCTCTCTGAGCAAGTTTCCTGCTCTGCAAACCAAAGGTGACAATAACCAAGATGCCACTGTGCAGAGAGGTAAGGGAGACAAATGCTGGCTCAATGTTTGCTCTTTATCTTCCCGATTTACTGTCCTCAATTCAGAGAATGGAGGCCAGAATCATGATGAGTTATATCCCCATCCCTTTTTTATTTCATTTTTTTTTTTTTATTTTGAGACAGAGTGTCTCTAAGTTGCAAATGTTGCTCAGGCTGGGCTTGAACCTGCGATCCTCCAAAGTGCTGGCATTGTAGGCCTGCACCACAGGGCCCAGCTTGTGCCTTCTTACAACAGGGTGCATTGAAGAGGAAACATTCAAATGGGCAGCGAGACCAGTTCTGAGCACACCTCACACTTCCATGGGACAGAACTGTACTCCATCTATCAGCTCAGGTCTTTGCTCACACCTTGCACCCAGAATGGCCCCTCATCTTTCCCACCCACCAAAACTTCTTCCATTCACCAAGGCCACAGTCACAGCCAGTGGTACTGCCCAACCGGTCTAAATCTTTAGGTGGGATTTGATGTTTGACCTCAAACATGAGCTCCCTGAGAGAAGAGGGCCCTCCTGTGTCATTCCCTGCTAGATTCATCAGAATAATGCCTGGTGTGTCTGAAATACTGGTCAATATGCTAAATGAATAGAATAATTATTTAAACTTTCCCTTCCCCGACGTCTAGGCTTACCGCCATTCATAAATTCTCCCTTTTGTGATGGTCAGTGTGCAAGGCATTGTAAGCTATATAAATGACCCACCCTCTGGGAGCTTATAGTCAAGTAAGAACACCATACATGTGCCACTTAGGTACATATGATCACAAAATAGCCAGGTAGGAATACTAATTTTGCCCAGATTTGAACAAAGGAGGAAAAGTTGCCATCAGCTGGGACAACAGAATAGAGGGAGCATCGTCAAACACGGCCCCTGGTTTTCATGCATCTCTCTCGGCATGTTTTGCTATTTATTTTCTTGTAACTCCTCCATTGGCCCATAGCTCACAAGAAACAGTCTTACAGGGTATTATAGTATTAATACGTAGGGCCCTTCATACCCTCAGCCCACTTGCAGTGCCTGGCGTGGAGAAGCAGCTTGCATTAGCTGTGCTTGGATGTGGTGGTTGTGAGGACCCGTGCTCTGGCAGAAGCTGCCCGTGCTGCAGGAAGAAGTGCATGTAAGCCTCGTTCCTTTTAGAAGACGACAGGTCGGGAAGGATGCCAGCCTCATTCTCGCATTGAGTTAGTTTGAGGGTTTTTGTTCCCATTCTGTTCCTAAAGCTGGAGACTGAATCTGAAAAACTGATATTTGAGTCCTTCAAGTATCGTTTTCTAATTTGCAAAAAAAAAAAAAAAAAATACAGACACCCTTCCAGTGACTTGGCTGGGAGTGCAGGCATGGATGGAGCCAGGTATGTGGTGTCTGGAGTGAACAAGTTATTTAGCCACAGTCATTTGGCTGTTAATTTCATGTCAGGAGCAAATCACTGCAAAATTGGCCAATGCCCTTGTTAAATCACCCCTAGCCCAAAATTTGCCAGTGGTAGTGGTCCTCGTGGACACAGAGTCTCCAGTTAAAGAATGGCAGGTGTAACCAAAACTACATTTTTTGAAAATTTACTACAATAAAAAACACTTTGCCATTAATTACTCTCAAAGTACTCCCCCTTTGCTTTAAATACACTTGTCCTACCATTCTTGTCACTTCCTGGAGCTTTTCTAGAAGTCCTAATTCATGAGTGTCTTTAGTTATGCTGTCATTGCTTCCTTGATGTTCTGAATCAATTCAAAAAGTTTGCCTGGTTGGCTGGTTTGTTAAAAGGTACTGAGAATTGATCCCAGGGTCTTCACATTGAGCTACATCCCTAGCCCATTTTTGTTTTTATTTTGAGACTGAGTCATACTAAATTGCTCTCTCAGTTACTTTTTCATTACTGTAACTCAATACCCAACATCCAAAAATTTAGGAGAGGAAAGGTTTATTTTCACTCACAACTTCAGAAGGTCACAGTCCGTTCAAGGGTGGCTGGCAACAGCGGAAGCACATGGCAGAGGCAGAGGAAGAGGCAGCTCCTCGACACTGCAAATAGGAAGCCAAATCAAGGCAAGCTGAGTCTAGTCTTCCAAGGAAGACAGGAAGCAGCTTACATATCCTTCCAGGTCTAATCCCAGGGATCAGCTACTCCTGGATTCAGGTGTGGAAGCTGTGATAAGCTCCCACAACATGCCTGTAATCCAACTTACATGCCTATAATCCAATTTATATGCCTGTAATCCACCCCTCCAGACTAGGCTCCAATCTCCCAATGGCATATGATTCCATAAACAATCTATAACATTCAAGTACACAAGACTTTTAGGGGATATGTCAGATGCAAACCACAGTAGTTGCTATGTCCAATAGTTGCTGGACTTGAACTCTCAATCCTCCTACCATACTTCAAAACATTTCTCTTTCATGGTCCATTTGACTTGGGTAAGGAGACTATATTAGTTTGGGTTCTTTAAAAAGGCAGAATTTACAGAAATTACAACAGAAAGAATCTATTTGGAAGGCTTATAAATCCAAGGATAGAGATAGACCAAGATGGCGGCCTGCATGTGTGAGAGCTGCAGAATACCCATCCGGGACTTCAGGACAGCCGGTGAGAGTCTGCTAAGGATCTCGTTTGTTCAAAGAACAATGGCAAAGACCAGAGACTGAAGATCTATGAGAGGAAAACAGGCCCAAGTGAGAGTGGGGTGAATCTGTGATGAAGATCTGCAGCATGTAGCAAGTTGGCCACTGTAGACAATTGTGAAGGCAAGAGCTTTCCCAGAGGAAAAAGCTATAATGATCTTTCTTCTTCCTTCCTTTTTATACAGTTCCAGTTCCCAGTTGGGCCTTCCACATCCGGGTGGGTGTTCTTCCCTCCTGCCCTGGCCCGCAAATCACTCACACTCGAATCCAGGCTGGTTCTCAATTGCCGAATCTTGGTGTGGATCCCAAACCCTAATCCAGGCGCGGTTCCTGATTGCCTCAAATTGACATAATCCCTCCAACCATCACAGAGCCATAGTTTCATGGAGACAGGTCAGTAACCAAGGTGGATGAGGAAGTACCATAATGCTTTCTGAGCCTGCCTTTCTACTGGTCAGCACTTTGGAATAGCATTCACTGTATTTTTTTTTTTTTTTTTTTTACTTCACATAGACTTTTATGAAAGAGAACTTCTAGAAATGCTTCAGGAAGTAGCAAGAACTATGGAACAAATGTGTTTAAAGTGAGGGAGGAGTATCTCTAAGAGGAATGAACAACAATATGTCATTTACTGTAATAGATATTTTTGTTATACCTTCACCATATATTTTTACCACAACTTGCATATCTTTGTGAACAGAGCAAGGCTTCTCAAAAGAGCATCTATCAATTTTCTTCTCTCTAAAAATTTTAATCTTCACAGACTTGGCAAGAGCTATACATATTTTTTTAAAAGTAAAATAGCTGAACCCTCTGGGAAGCTGGGGCAGGAGGATCACAATTTCAATCTCAGCCCAGGCAACCTGGTGATTTAAGTGAGACCCTGTCTCAAAATCAAAGGCAAGAAGCAGGCTAGGGAAGGCTCTGGTCTCAAGCGGAAGTGCCACAAAACTGTAATAAATTAGAATAACTAAGAATTTTAAAATAATGGACTGAAATTGAGAAGCCTGTATAAGGTGAAGGCCCAACACAACTACTACACCTTCCAGAACAGTGTTGTAGCTTCTTCATCCCTCGACAGTCCCTCCTTTCATGGGTTTATAATTTTGCCAAGCACCCACTTTCCATGACTTCCGTAATGTGTTGAGTACATGTGTGGTACACAGCTGCTCTCCATGTATATTTATTCATCACATAGTCCACCCTGAATATATTTGATCTTAAATTACCCTGCCAGAATAGTATATTTTAAGAAACAAATCTTAATCATTGATAGCATAAACTTAGATCTGAATTCTGTTGACCAAATGTTTAATGTCACTGTTATCTATTTCTGCCTTTCAACTTTGTAAACATGAGTTTAAGTGCAAGTATCAGTAAGTATGCAGAGAAAAGATAAGAGAATCCTTTGTAAAATCCCTGGAGCGTGTCATGTATACATAGCTGTTATGTTCAAAATTAGATTCAACTGGAAAGTGAAGTAAGTAGGATTCTTCTACAAATTAATAGTTAATTTAAAACCCTGGCTCAGGATAAAGAAAGAGTAGAGAGCAAAAAGATATACTAAGGAACCAGGTAAGGCAGATCAGGCCTAAACTACCTCTCTGCAGTCTGGGAGGCTGAGCTAGGAGGACAGCAAAGTCAAGCCCAGCCTGGGCAACTTAGTAGTGATGCCTTGTCTTAAAATCAAAAATAAAAATAGGTTAAGGATGTCGCTCAGTGTGTGGATGCCCTGGACTTGATATTCAATACCACAAATCAAAAGACAACATACCAAAATAAAAATATATACACTAATTTAAAATTAAATTATGAATAAGCAGAGAATCACAGTGGGCCACAAGTTTGTATAAGTACAATACAAGTCATGTGTGTAGAATTGTGGTCATTGATCTGGGTGGCTGTTTCCAATGGAGGTGTCACATAGGAGATGAGAAAAATGAACATAATGTGTTAAGTATGATATAAAGCATAAAATAGACTCAGCCAGAATTGCTCTGAACTGTCACAGTTGAAGAGTGATATGAGAGGAGGGAAATGGTTTAGAATAAATTTGCAAGTGGAATCTAGGGAGAATAGTTATACCCTCAAGTGGCTTGTGTGTCTAGAGCCGAAAGTAAAAAAGAGAGTTTTGGCAATTTTCATCTATGGGCAAATGGAACCGAGAGACAATGGCAAACAGCTCCCAAAATGAAGGAAAAACACAGGAAGAAAAACTCCAGTTGGATACCAGGATTAATCTCTTGACCATGAAGTTTGCTGACTGCTAAAGTGGTTGACCCACAAAGGTTAGGGACTTTCCTTTGTTGACACTCTTTAAGAAGAAAAGTGAATGAGAAAGATCCTTCTATCTGGAACAGCTTAGATGAGGACTGCCTTGAAGCAGCAGTTAGTGACTTCTGAAATCCTGTCCTCACGTATGTGCCATTAGATGCACGTGTGTGGTGGGGACTGCTCAAGGAAGAATAGCCACTCCCTGGGGAGCACATCGTGCCTCAGAGCTCCCTTCTCCTCTCTATGCTCCCTGTGAGAGTGGCTCTGGCACCACCAATTACCCAATAAGCATCATTAGGAGCAAACTCAACATTCACCACAGTGACGCTTCACAGTCCTTCAGCCGGGCGTGGTGCCTGGACATCCTAATGACTCAGGCATACCTGTCTCAAAATAAAAGTAAAAGAAGTTGAGATTGTAGCTCAGTAGCAGAGTTCCAGTCTCTGGGTTCAATACCCAGAGCTGGGGCGGGGGTGGGGGAGGGGGTGATGAGAATCTTCCATTAAACGTAGCAAGAGTACAAGACCAAGCTGGAGCTGTCCAACTTGGGCTCAAGCTGCCTGTGTCTGGTGACGTGGGCATGGCCACAGATGGCAACACACACTGTGCTCCTATGCAGGAGACTCACATTATTCTCCCAGAGGTTCTCTGACACGACGTTCCTCCCTGTGAAATGGGCTACAAGAGAGGATGATGGGATCTGAGATGACTATGGGACTGGGGACTCCCAGGCAACCAAGGCTCATCCCTGCTAGAAGTGAAGATAGGTAAGAAGTTGCTGAGCTTGGCCGAGCTGCCAGTTGCTAAGCACAACATTCAGATTTGTCTGGGAAAAAAAGGTCGGGGAGTCTTTGGCTTCCCAAATGTAGTTAGCTCCCTATGCTAACCAGTTGCGAAGGAACCAGGAATGAGAGAGGGGTCAAGAGCCCTCTCCCAGCCTCCCTTGCCCACATATTTTAAATTACAGGTCCACTTAAATACTGCAAATCCTGTGCCCTATTTAAAAATCAGCTGATCACTTTTCAAAGACAATGTGATCTGGGTGAAACTTGGCAGAAACAGTGATAAGGAGAAGCATTTGTGACCCAATTTCTGAGTGAATCAAAACAAAAACCCTCGTTTCCTCATGAGGATGTGCACAGCTGTGTTGGAAGCCATGTGATGTTTGTTTTATGTATACAATCATGATGATTGTTTATGAAAACATCCCTTTCTGGGCCTTCTCACATCTTGGATCTGTAGTCCATGAAAGTAGTGCTAGAAAATATCCTTGCCCTCCTCTCTCCTAGGAGCACTCTGTACCTGCCTGTTCCTCCAGCTCAGCAGCAATAGGTGATGAGGCTGCAAATGGGTTTGCTGAATCTGGGCTTAGAAAACTTAGGCCCTCAGGAAACAATAAGATGAAGCAAGACCTACATAGGAACGGTGGCACGTGCCTACAATCTCAGCTACTAGAGGGCAGATCACTGCACAGAAGGATCTGAAGTTCACGGCCAGCCTAAGCCGGCCTTAAAATTTGAGAGCCTTAAAAAAAATTTGTTTTGAAAAGGTGAGGATGTGGCTCAGTGGTGTTCTACCACTTAGAACACTCACTTAGCATGCACAGCCCCTGGGTTCAGTCCCTACTACCTAAAACAAACAAACAAAACAAAAAAAATTGATATGGACAGAAATTCAAGGCTGGTGAGCACTGTCAGGTGACAGCTGGCAGATGATAGCAACTATTGCAAAAAGATTTTGCACTTCTTTAGACACCACACTGAAAGGGATTCTGAAGGCATGTCTCAGCTCCCTAGGAAAGAGCTCTGTGATCCATTAGTGATGCCTGCCCTAGGTACAAAAAGCAGCCACAGAATGTGTGCCAGGGATTTACTATGCCTGGTAGAGGAGGTGGATGAGTTCAACCTCCCCCACCAGAGTTGCAATTCAGTTATGCGATTCTGTGAATACTTTATAAAGCTAATCAAAACCCTAGGAGACAGAGTCAAATCCTTTTCCAGGTCTACCTGAAGTTTTTCTAGCTTGAAGAGCTATCTATTGACAAGTTGTTGCCCTGAAATGCCTTTATATGACCCTTACTTATCCGTAAGGCCCCAGCACACACATCTGTCAATCATAACACTGACAATTTAACATGGGGTGAGATGACACCCACCACATATGGTATTGGGAATTAATTTTTTTAATAAAACCCCAAGTGACAAGGCCGTATCACATGACTGAAGGCATTTAATGTGTTATAAAGAGCCAGGGGCTCCTCAGTCCAAAGTCCTTGGTCTGACCCATCTTGACATGATTCTGAAGTCTCAGTCCAGTTCTAGGCTTCTCACTAACTTCTAGGTGGTCTGGGACAATTTTCTCTCTGCTCCGAATGTCAGCTCCCTCCTGCAGGAAAAAAAAAAATCACAAGGTTTCACTCAGTGATCTTGGGAGTCTCTGGAAGGTTGTGAGGGCGATGTTATGAAAGACTATGCTCACCCCCACTTCCAGCTCTACTAAATTTTGGCATCCTCACAGAATCATGAACCAGGACCAAAGGATGACAGGCCTGAGCTTGAGCCAGCACAACAGCCACATGCTCTCGGGGGACACTCCAGCTGGAGGACCCCAAATCCTTGCTTTTTCATCCCTGGTGATGGTCCCCACACCCACTCCCTCCTTGCTTGTTACTGCTGTGAGATTGTTTCTACTCCCTGATCATTTTTTTTTTTTCTGGGAACTAATTCCTCCCTGAACATACAGCTCCAGACCCAGGGTGGAAGTGAATACCTTCACTGTCAGATGAGAAAACTAAGACCTGAGCAGATTGAGCTTTCTCTCAGCACCTTGCAAGTGGAGCCAGGTTGTCAGGAACTCAGGTGGGCTCAGATATTATCCCCGGAGATGCCTCATGCCTCTTTACTTGCAGGTCCATCTCTGTCTCACTGACTCCTCCTTGAATAGAAGCTGATCAAACTTAGACTCCAACTGGCAGTGGGCATTGTACAAATGACAGCAAGATGCCATAGAAGATATCCAGATGCTAAAGCGAGACAAGCCTAGCATCCTTTCCAGCCCTGCCACCACCCAGCGGAGCCTGCAGTTGGTTCACGCTCCCTTACTTGTGAATGGCCCAGCATCTATTAATCCTGACTTACCTGACTCCCTGGTAGATTGTACCTCCTGGAAAGTTTCTTAATTCTGTTGACTGTTCCCCAGCCCCCAAAGCCAATAAAAGTAAAAACTCTTCTCTGTTTCCTTATCCTGATTCAAAATAAACACTAAAACTAAACTTAAAAAATAGTCACTTGTATTGAGTGCCCGGATGCCTATTTCTTTTGGTTTCTCCATCACAGAGGCCTCCAATGGTTTTACTGACAAAACCACTGAGGCTTAGAGAAATTAAGCAGCCTGCTTAAAATCTCCCAATAAGTAAGAGCTGAACCTGCGTGCTGACCTGGAGACTGGAGCCCCATCTTAATCAGAATGTCGATCCGCCTTTCACTGTGCCCCCCAGACACATGGCTGCGGACGACAGTCTGGACTGTCCTCCTTCCTTCCCAGCTTCAGCCGACACTACCCAGCAGGCCACAATGGACTGAACCTGGTTCTTCCCTACAGTCTTTGGGCAGTTGCAACTCAAGCTGCTACCCTCTAAGGGCTCCAGAGAGACATGGGAGGTAATTTCCAGGGTCGAAAGGTTCAGTGTTTCAAGGTTCCTTCCCATACTGCTGCCTCTCCCACAGGAGGGGGCCCTCCAAGGGCCTTAGTGAACTTATTTCAGGGCAATAATGAGCATGTTCCGGGGCACGTGAACCCCAAAACAAGCCAGGCTGCGATTAACAGATACTTGAGGATCATGAAGGGAGCCTCAGAGCTGGCTAGGCTGTGGGGAGAGGTCAAGGCCAGCAGCGTCATGAGCTGTGGCAGCTCCCCTATGCCACGGTCCCTGCTCAGAACAGCTCCCTGAAGAGCACTTCTGTCATCCTTACAGGGAAGACGCAGGAGGAGTAATGTGCAGGTGCCTGCCATGGGCCAAGTGCTGGAGTTCAAATACATCAAGGGCATCACTAACCTTGTGATAGCCCTGCAAGGTGCTGTCAGCCCCATTACACAGGTAAGAAGACAGAGGCTCTAAAGACACCACGGGGGGTGGGGGAGGCGATGCTTGACTAAAACACTCTGTTCACCCGTGTCCAAGGATGGAACAGGCTGGGTAGAGCTGAGGGTAACAGCCACATGGTCACACAGCCCAACAAGGCCGGAGTGCTCCCACCCCAACTGGGCCAAACGATCCACCCCTGCTGGGCTTCTCTCCCCTCTCCAACTGGCTGAAGACACACAGTGAGAAGTGGAACGCTGATCTCAGCACAACATGGTCTGAAGAGGGCTTCTCACCCCAGCGCCTCCCGGCACGAGCCACACATGAGCTGTAGCCACCAAACCTCTTTCGGGGAGGGGCAGCCGAATGGCCAGCCAGCCCCGAGGACTGGGGGACTCAGAGCCCGTGCTCCGGGGAGCCGCCCTGGGCTAAACGCCACGTGCCTGAGCCAGTTAATAAAGTTGCATCCTAATTGCCTCCGAGGTCTCCTGGGCTTCCATTCCCAAAGGGGCCAGGCATCAGGATGCACTTTGTTCATTTATTTTGGCAAGTTTTGCTCCATGTGCTCCTCGCTGTTCTTTCCCAGTCTGTTTTGCAAGCTTAATAAAGTCTTCGTAATGATGCTCCCCTTCGGTGAGGCTGTGCAGAAGTCACGGAGAAATGGGGCAAATGTGACAGGCAGTTTTCTTTTTCTTTCTTTTTTTATTTAAAGAATTATCGTGTTTGCAAGAGAGAAAACTAATGAGCCTCTCTTCCATTTGGAGCCCCAGCTCCCGTTGGTGTATTGAATGGCTCCGGGGGCACCTCACTCCTGTCTGAGTATTGACAAGCTGGGTTTTTACCTGGACAACGTCAGAAAATGGAGTTGACAAAGTTGACAAAGTTGAAAATGGAGTGGGACAAAGATACAATACCAAGGGCTGAGACAGGCTCCCCAATATCTGCTTGGGGTGGTCATTTTTGCAAGGCCTCCTCTGTACAGCTAATCCTGTGCTGGTTGCTAAGGAACATCACAAAGGAAAGAGTGATCAGAGAGGCTGAGGCAGTGCTGTGGTGCTTGGGAAGGGAGGTCTGTGTACCTGAAACAGACAGCGGACAGCACGTGCCACACACACTCCGGACTAGATTGAGTGGTACATTTGGTATGAATTACTGCTACCCACTCAGGCAAGGGGCTTCAGGACTCATGGTCCTCTGAGACAACTTCTTGAGAGATAGTCTTGATCTTGGCCTTGCAAGAAAGGAAAAAAATTGAAAATGACTATTTGCTAAACACTGTGTCAGACACACGCTGTCCTCTTGATCTGGAGTTCAGGTGTAGTTCGGTGGTAGAGTGCTTGCCTAGCATGGGCAAGGCCCTGGCTTGTATCCCCAGCACCAGAAACAGAAAAAAATCGCTTAATCTCTAAAAGGGAAAGTCAAGGTGCCTGCGAACTAATCATAAATCCTAGAGAAAGCGTCCATTTAAAGCTTGAAGAAGAATTTGTCCACCAGAGAGAGCTTGACTTTGCCACAACAAATCACCACAACGGTTTCCTTAAAACAGGAATTTATTTTCTTGTATCTCTGAGGGTCAGAGTCTGGATGCAGGGTGTAAGCAGGGCTACTGCTTCCCTGAAGACCCTCAGGGAGTCGTGTTTCCCCTCTTCCAGCCTCTGGCAGCTCCTGGAAGCCCCTGCCTCATAGAAGATTCATTCCCCGCTGTTTCCATCTTCACTTGAACTTCTTTCCTCTGTCTCCCTGTGTTGTCCCCTCTTCTAGCTTTGCTAGTGACACTGACCACTGTGATCTTCGTTTCAATAACATCTCAAAGACCGCGCTCCAGATCAGGTCAGGTTCACAACTATCAGCTGTTAAGACTTAGATGTATCTCCTGAAGAGACACCGTCAACCCACGACACCTGTCTTGGTGGAAAGTTAATTGAATCTATTTCACTCAATAGCTGTACAGCTGCAAAACCTACCAAGTTGTTTAAGATGGGACCAGGGATCTCCGAGAGGAAGGCAGGACATGAAAGGCCACGTATAGCTCCATACTGTCTCTCAGGTGGTTGTGACAGGTCTCTCCTATGGCTTCCTCTTTCTTTCCAGCCTTAGTTATGTGGTCCAGGTGTGTATTTCGAGGCATCACAGTAGAACCGAGAGCAAAGAGCTTCAGGGCCAGATGACCTGAGTTCAAATCCTAGTTTTGCTGCCTCTGTCACCTTGCATAAGACATCTACCCATGCTAGGCTCAGTGTCTTCACCTGTAACATGGAGGAATATAAAACTTCTCTCACTGGGGTGTCATAGGGCTTACAAGATAACCTATGCAGACTTTCAGCAGAGTGTCTGGTGCACGAGGACTCTATACTTGTAGGGCCTTTGTCTTAGATGACTTGTGCTCCAGCACCTCATACTGAGCTGGGCCTGTTATATCCTCCAGTAATGGCTGTTGAATGGTTGTACACAACGCAAGGCAGTGAAACGCCAGAATCATGAAAAGTGGTAGATGCCACAGTTGACTAGACTACTTTTGCTCCCCGCTCTTCATGTAATTTCCCATGCTGCAAAGGACAGAAAGCTAAGAAACATATATCCCAGAATCCTTTGCTCCTATATTGGATGCAATCTGGGTTCTGGCAGTAAGACTTGGAAAGTAGAAACCGGTATTATTAGGTGTTTCCCTTTCTTCCTACCCTTTTCTCTACTGATAAGAAAAATCATGGCGAGTAGAGAATCAATCTCCAGATTCCAGAGTCCCTTTTTCAGCTCTTTGGGTATCCCCAGACAAATAGGGAAGAAGAGGCATCTTTGATTAGGTCATGAGGGAGGCTTAGTGCCCTTTTAAAAGTGTTCACAAAATAATAGGAAACTAGAGCTCGAAAATGGAGAAGGGGATCAAGAGAATGAGAAGAAAACTGAAGAGATAAAGGGTTTGAAAATGCTCAAGATACGGCCCATGCATCTAACTCAAAACCAACATTACTATTTTGCATTACAGAGGTGCACTACATCAATGAATAAATAAATACCCCAAAAGACCTACTACATCTTTTCTATTACATAAGGACACAGCAAGAAGGAGTTATCTGTGAACCTCCACAGTCAATGAACCTGTCTGTAGCTTGGTCTTGAACTGCTCAGCCTCCAGAACTAAATGTATACTGTTTATAAGCTTCTGAGTCCATGGCATTTGTCATAGCAGCTGAAACAGGCTAAGGTAGAATCTAATTCCATCAGATTCCCTCTCTCATATCACAGCTAGGTCTGTTCTTTCATCAATGCCACTCTGTCTCAACAACTGCAAACACTGAAATCAAGTTCCACGAGTCCTCTTTCATCCTCTTGAAATTGTTTTGGCTAGTTGTAGGTCCTTTGCTATTCCACATAAATTTTAGAATCAGCTCATCGACTTCCATAAAATAAAAATCGCTGTAATGTTGCTTGAGATGTCGCTGTATTTTGATTAAAATAGCTCAAGTTCTTTTCCTTTCTGACTCTATCCACAGCAACAAAGAATCCCCTCTGCCCCCTCACTTCTGGGCCACCTTGGCCTGAGATCTCCTATCATATTATCAACAAATATAAAAACTAGCCTAGCCCAATCCCATGTTCTCAGCCACCAAGCACCACGGACCACTGGTGAAGTGCACCTCCTGCCTTGTTCCTGGTGGTACAGGCCTCATTCCCTCATCTTCTCTCCCATTGTCTGACAGTTCATTTTTCTTCCCTCACCTGGCATCCCCTCCTATTCTGAGCCCCTCCTGCCACCTCAGCTTAAAACTAAAGGCACTTTCAATCTACATGTGCACAGAAAGTCCGCCAATTCCTCTCATCTTCTCCCTGCAACCCACTGCTACCCCTCCAGTCCAACTCCCGGTCCCAAAACACAGAGCCACAAACACTCTCCTGACCATAGAAAAAGACGGCCAAGTCCTTCCTCTTCCTGGCCTCCCAGTTGCCAGCTTCTGCAGATGGGGAAATATAAGGTGTGAGGCCTCAGAAAGTTCATAAACTTTTATGCAGATTGGTTTTAGTCTGGTTCAAATTAGGCAACAAAATAGAATTTCCAGATGTTCTATTTGGAATTGACTCGGCTAGAGAGAAAAGGCTACTAGGAGGAGGAGTTGGTAATAGGGTTATTTTTACATTCCAGAAAGAGAGTCACAAAAAGCATATGGACTCGATTAGAGGAGGAGAACCTGCTGGTTGGCACATTAAGAACACTGTTCGCATTTATTCTGGCTGAAGACACATGAAGGTGCAAAGAAACATTCTTAAGCCACTGGAAAGATAAATGCCCAATGAGCCGTGTTGTGCCCCAGTGGTCAGAGAAAAACAGCAAAGAATTTGGGCAGATCTAAGGAAATCTTTCGATCTCTGGCCAGTGTTTCCCCAAATTTAATGTGTGCAAATCCCCACAGGACTCTGCTGGTGGACGCATTCTGACCAGTGTGGATGCTGCTCCTGTTAGTCATAAGTCACCGGCTGCGCACGGAGGCATCAGCGTTTGACATGAGCTAGAAAAGAAGGTCCACTCGAGGCAGAAGCAGACAAAGAGGGAAATACGAAAGTTACACTTCATTGCATTTTCTGATAAAATAAAGGATGACTAATTCAGTGAAGAAAGTCAGGAAAATGTGACTCAAAATTCTACAAGAAACCTGAGGAGTGGTGAATTCTGTGGGAACTAGAGGAGATACTGAGTAAGCCAGGTCTTTGACAGAGAAGCAAAGAATGGGTATTCCCTAAAAAAAGAAAGGAAGGAAGGAAGGAAGAAAGGAAGGAAGGAAGGAAGAAAGAAAGAAAGAAAGAAAGTCAAAAAAGAAAGTAAGAAATGGTGTGTGCAAATAGAAGAAGTAAAAGAGACACAGGTGTTTAGGAAACAGTGAACTGTGGGTGGAGCAGACGGTGGAGGAAGTGGTTAGAAATACGTAGAGATCCTACCAAAAAGTCCTGGGAGCCTTGCTAGTCGGAGAGAGTGTGAAAGAGTCATCGGGAGTATTAAGGAAGGGCAAGGGTGGTCAGATGTAGGTCCAGATCTATTGTGGCATTGGAGGGGATGAGATGCCTGTGTTTTTGTCTAAAATAAGATTAGAGGACCACCTAATGGGCTGGGCGGCTGGAACATCAGCCAACATGAAGACAAAAAAATCAGACCTGACACAGTCTCTGCTTCTGATCAGCCTACTGGGTTCACGTCAGGCTAAGAGTTTGACATTCGATTTCCAGCCTCCATGACTAGGATGTGCCAGATATCTAAGTGTTCAAACTCAGAAAGACAAACAGCATAGGAAGAAAAGATGTCACCTCAGGGGTAGGTGTTGAGAATTGACATTTCTATTCATTAACAGCTCTGTTCTGTGTTCCCGTATGTGACCTGGGTCTCCTGTGGGAAGTTGTTCATGGGAAGATGAGCACAATGGAGCCCAGAGAGTGTCCCTGAATAAATGACCCAGGAGGTAGGAAGTTTCGTAATGGATGCCTGTGAAGCTGGGATGGGTAGGAAGAGAGTGGAGCCAGGAGAGAGGCCCTGCGGGGTGAGCCTTGGGCTGGACACTGAAGAGTAGAAAGGGTTTGGCTGGCCAATGGAATGAGAAACAGGGCAGGCAGCCGGAGTATGGGGAAGCAGGGAGCACAGCAAGCTGAAGCATCCCTCGGTGCCTCAGGGACTCGGGGATGCCAGGCGGGAGATGAGAGTTAAAGAGATGAGTGGCAGAAGATGAGAGTAGACTCTCAAGAATCTGAGCCCAAGGGGTCGACATTGAGGAAGACTAGTTTTGCTGATTGGGCCCAGCGGGCAGGAACTGGGCACAAGCATAGTGACTCTTATAAGGAGGCCTAGAAGCTTCTCATGCTAGAGCCACAGGGGCCAATCTGCACAAGCTAACTCAGGCCAATGTTGACTTCATAAGACTGCACCAGGATTCTCCCAGTGAATGCTCTGGGCTGTGCCTGAGATCAGGTCCTGGTTCAGAACTCTTGTTCACACCAAACCAGCCAGGGAATACAGGCAGAGGCAGGGGGGCTGGTGAGGAGTCCTCAGGTTCCTACCCCTTTCCACCAGAATCACCATGGTCACCTGCTGGTGAAGAGGTTTCAAATTTCTGAAACTTCAGTTCAAGTTGAGCATCAGAAGCCTAGTGGACCATCTCCAGTACCTCCATTATGAGAGAAAATGACTGGGATTGACCACAGTAGGACAGACGTGGGAGAGACCCAGCAGGAAGGGCCTCCAAGGAAGGGCCTCCTTGGTGCTACCAAGAGTCTTCCTGGCTGGGTCTCTTCTCTGGTGGTTCTCGGTCCCCTGAGACAGGCTCAGAACCTTCCCTGGTTCCTAGATTTCTGCAGCACATCAACATGATCTTTCACGTCACAGGAGGCATGCTCTTTCACACACACACACACACACACACACACACAAGCTCACACGTAATGCCTCAACCACCACTCAGGTTGTGTTTAGTCCTAAATTCATTTTGTGCCTGTCTAGTTCTGGGCTTGTCCTCATGCTGGTCCCCAGCCAGGAATTCTGCTTCCTCTTCCTCTTCAGACAGCGGGCTGGTTCCTCAAGCTCACCTAGAGTGCCTCGCTCCCAGGGAGCGCAGCAAGCCTCTCGTTTGCCTTGATTTGTTCTTCTTGTAGACCTGCCAGTAAACGCTACTCACCCCTCGCTCCCGGTCTCCCACAGGGAGCCTAGCACTCCATTGCCTTGGGAATGACTTATCTTTCCCAGGTTAGTGAAAAAAAAGGACAAAGTTCATCTCTGTGCCCCAGTGCCCCTTACCCCACCCCCCACCATGCCCCATATCAAGACCTTTCCAAGCGGCAGCAGCTTGTTGATGTTTGTTGAATGTGAGTCACAGCATGTTCGGATCGTGCGCTCACAGCCCACCCAGGCACGTCCCGGGTGATAGGATGCCCCCACAAGGGCGACGATGCCGGCAGTGGCCAAGACAGCCTGGGCAGCGGACTCTGGCCCCTGCCTGGCCTCTGGGGGTCTGTGTAAAATGAGCATACGCAGTAGAGGGCTAGGAAATGTTTCACGACTGGTTCTCCGGCTGCAGCATTTGCTCATTCCTGCCGTGTAGACATGCCACCTTGGCTGACTACACGATACCAGAGGACGTCACTGAATGCCGAACTGGAGTGAACGTTAATGTTAAGGGTCTGTCCGGTAGGGGCCTGGTCCTCTCCCAGGCCTGGCGTGGGCACTTCTGATAGTGACGCTGGCTTCCTAGGTCGTACGTCACCCATCCTCATTCCCCGCCTCAAGCTGCCCCTCTTATTCTGTCGTCATCATCAACAGGGTAGACTCTTTCCACGTCCTCCACCTGCCCTGACTCTTCGTTCTCATGTTCCACTCAACACACCCCACACACATCTGCCACAGGGACATTCTTAACACAGAGTACATTATTCCTGAGTTCTAAAATTTCCAGTGGCATTTTCATCACTTTTATCACAAAATTCAATCACACCAACCAGCTTCTGGTGTTCTTGGCTGAGCTGAGCTTCTTTGTGACTTCAGAGCCTTTGCACATGCTTTATTTCATTCTAGTTGCAACACTCTCCTTCCTCAATTGCCTCTTTTGGTAACAACTACTCAATCCTCAACCAAAAGCTCAAAGATGTCTTCCTCAGAGATACCTTCAGTGCCCACCTATTCCCCTAGTATTGCCCACCACAGAACCTGGACTTTCAGTGGTAGCACTTACCCTGTTTTTAAGTAAATGTGAATTTAACTGTGTGCCCAGTGGTTTAATGTAAGTTTTTCC
The DNA here is from genome assembly GCA_004027205.1 of Ctenodactylus gundi. Classification (NCBI taxonomy): domain Eukaryota; kingdom Metazoa; phylum Chordata; class Mammalia; order Rodentia; family Ctenodactylidae; genus Ctenodactylus; species Ctenodactylus gundi. Next base: position 661,704 of record PVKB01000289.1, read on the forward strand.
CTCTGGGCTATAAGCTCATGGAGAACATAAACCATACCCTTCTCACCCACCATGGCACCACTACTGGTGAGCACAGAGCCAGGCATGTTAGAGAAGCAAATATTTATTAACCGAATTGATTAGTTAGTTGTCTGTAAACCGGAGGTGGCAAGTATTAGGCCTTCATGGATAGCCGTTCCCAGAGTTGATCTTTCTGGATGAAAAGAAGTCCTAGTAGGAAAACTACAACCAAAGGCAAGCATGAGCCCAGCAACAGAAGCCAAGTGCCTTTCCTGTACGTATGGCTTCCCTGTCTTGATCTTGGACCATGAGGGACCAAGGAGTCCAGGTGGTGGATGTCAGGGAGGTGGCGGTCCATGAAGAAGGTTTTACCTACGTATCCCAGGTCTCTGGAAATCCTTAGTTTATTCTACAGACTTGAAAATAGGATGGATTGGAGTTGGCCAAGTGGCAATTAGAAAATTTGGAACTGGGAACATTCTAACCTTTTTATGATCAAAACATGGAGGCATTTTCTTTCTATGTTTAGAAAAGAAATAAAAGGAGTGGAAATACTTCCTGAGGCCAGAATCAGGGTGGTGATGAGAAGCAGCAAGAAAGCCCAGAGGGACAGTTAGTCTCTTGCCTGTGACAAGAGCTGGAGGTCCTCAGCCCCCTGCCTCGTGGCCAGCGTTAAAGGAGTTGGCCTTCTTTTTACTAAAGCATTGCCAGAAAGGTCTCTCTTGTCCTTGGACTTGCTGTTTCTGATCTTCCCCTTTAAGAGTTGTAGATCTGTGGAGTCAATCTGAAGGTGCCAACTACAGGCCAAAGAACTCAGGGCAATGGCCCCTGGGAAGAATGCAACAGCCCGGCTAGGGTAGCTGTATTATTCCTGGGAACCAGAGGGTGAAGGCAAGTGAGAATACACTGAGCAGAGCAGGACACAGTGATGGCAGAGGCACATGCACATGGGAACAGGGAAAGAGGCCAGGCCTGCGGCTCTGTCGCGAATGGGAACAGCGCCAACTCAGCCCTACCCATGTCACAGCTCCTGCTCACCCTGAGCCACAGGAAATGGCCTTTCTAGCTTATGACCACCTTGCTACTCTCCACCAGGGAGAGAAACCAGAGAGGAGCCCCCTGCTTTCCAAAGACCACGCAGGGATCCTGTTTCCTATACTCCAATCAGCTTCTCATCACACTCCAGCGGCCCACTTCCCTTCCCTCTTCCTGTGCTCAGCCTGTCCCTGTCCCCATGAACTCCTCCTGACATTTCAGCCCACTGCGCCTAACCCCAGAATCCTGAAGTATGAGTTATTCTGACTCTGTCTACAATCTGGTTGTCTCTAGAGCAGAATAGATAAAGTTAGGACAGAGTGTTCATCTTACCAAGAGTGGTTCAGCTTACCAATATTTCAACTTCATGATGGTATGAAAGCTATGCATTCAATAGGAACTGTACTATGAATTTTCAATTTTGATTCTTTTCTAGGCTAGTGAAATGCAGTACAATGTTTTCTTGAGACACTGAGCAGCAACAGAGCTGCAACTAAGTCATCTATTTGATTGTGATGGAAAACAATTGACATTCCTCGACATGCTATGTTGTCCGGCCAGGATGTGGCTGAGCTCGATGGATCTAGAAAATTCTCCACTGATTCTATATCAGCTGTGATGGACTTAGCAGGAACCGGCCCTGATACAAATTGAGGAGTGTCTGTATAAGCAATTCTAGTTGTGTTTATTACCCATTTAAAAACTTACACAAAGTTAGCCAGGCATGGTGGGAGGCTGAGGCAGGAGAATTGCTAGTTTGAGCCCCGCCTGGGAAACTTAGTGACTTACCAAAACTCCACCTCAAAATTTTAAAAATAAATAAACAACGTCTAGTGTTGTAGCTCACTGTGAAGATCCTGGGTTCAATATGTCTTACAGTATACAAAATATACAAATTTTAAAAGTTTAATTAGGGATTTGGCATTATCGCCCTCACTGGGCCTTAGAGGGAGATCATCATGTCTCACACAATTTGTGAAGAATTCCAGGGGGACAGTGGCTCCTCCACATTGCAGCCTCTGGTGAGATTGAAAGGGCCTCTCTCACCCCTCAATTTGTTTCAGAATATTATAACTAATGTTCCATGTAGGAGTTATGAATGACATCATCTTAAAAAGTAGAATGCTCGTGGTACTTTGCATCCTAATGGGCAGCCACTGTGAAAATGTATCATACTTAAAGGAACTGTAGGTTCACCATGGATGAGTATTTAAAAAGTAATTGATTTTAAGATGAACTATATATTTTCCTTATCTAAAAAAAGGGTCTCAAATTTGGACTTTGTGTGATAAAACTGCCTGCCATAGTATAACAGCTGGTATTTTCTCAAAGTTTTTAAACTGACCCTGCCAGGTTAAAGAAATATTTTAACAATGAGGGATAAAAGTTTGCCAAAGAAGCATGTACTATGGTGAAAATACTTTGAGTATGAATATTTGGAAATGTTTCCATCATTGTATGATTTTCTCCTCTGAAATAACATGTATAAAAGCTCTAATATTTGCACACTTTAAAAACTTGGAAACATTTTCTAAGCTATTTAAAATTTTTCTAAAAGAAGAATTTCAGTGGATCTTGAACCCATTTGTTAAAAATATAACTTTTGATTAGTTTACAAGAATTGACATTAAGGAAGATGGAAACTGACTACCTGACTAGATGAATTTCAATAAAAACCTTTGCATAATTGCTGGGTGGAATTTTTTAAACGAGCATCTTGATTTAGTAAGCACAGCCAGCATGGCATTTCTTCCATTCGGATCTGTGCATCTTTGTAAAGATTCTTTTTTCAGCTCTGCCAATCATTAAAACTAACTGTTAAAAAAAAAAAAAACTAAACTTAGAACCAGAACTTTGAGTCTAATGCTTGTATTATAAAAGGTTAAACCAACATTAAAACATATTCAAATACGTGTATCTGAAAAATAACAATTGTGAGTAAGAACAAGATGTTGTCTTCTACTATTTGCAAATTAAGTTTTAAATTAAAAACAGTATTTAATTCACCTTTCTCACATCTTTCAGTTTCTACAATATTTAGTCTCCTTTGCAATCCATCACTTTTTATACTGAGTTTCTTTTGTCTTGTTGACAAATTTAAAAGCACTACTGTTTCCACCCTTAGACACCCCCATTACATTGTATTTTTGTGTACAAGCCCTCCCTATAGATCTTGGGAGTTGGTCCTAGACCACTGCTATAAAATGAATATCACAATAAAGTGTTTGGTTTCCCGTTGTGTCTCAAAGCTGTGTTTATGCTATGTGGTAATCTATTAAGTGTGCAACAGAACTGTGTCTAAAAAGGTTCCTATGTTAATTAAAAATATTTATCGCTTAGTAATGCTAAAGGTTAACTGAACTATTGAGGAAAATGGCACCCGTAGACTTGCTCGATACAAAATGGTGCCAAAACCTTAGATCTGTAAAGGAAACGGAATTCAGTATTCGCAAAGCACAATAAAGCAATGTGCAGTAAAGCGAAGTATGCCTGCTTGTTTCATCATGAATGTCATGCTAATACAGAGGTAGCTGTGTGTGATTCGTAAATAAGTAACCAGAGATAGGGAACTGAGGGTGCAGGATCAAATTATATGGTGATCATTCTTCGTTCATACGAATGTTTTGCTCTACTATTGGATTGATAGTACTTGGGGACAGAGAAAGACCCAGCTTCTCAGCCCCACCCAACAGCTGACCACTGCTCCCCAGAAAACATCTGCTGAATAGAGGATGGCCAATCACAGGGCAGATGGGAAAGGATCTCAACAGTCCTTGAAGAGGCTGGAAAAGTACAACATCTTTCCCTCCTTGATTGAAATGGTTCCAGGATGGGACTCAGGAAACCTGCATTCAAGTTTGCCACCAGTTCATTTGGTGACCTTGGTAAGCATCTCACTGGGTCTTTTTTCTTAGTTATGAAATTGAAATTTCCAAGTTTCAGCCCTTTATGTGTCAATGAGGTTTTTGTCATTTTCTCATGGCTCCCATCCTTTGTTAAAAGATAATTAATCTAACTTTTTTAAAAAATAACTTACCTTTTTTAAATAAGCCTTATCCTAAACAATAGTGTCCTGAAATCATGGATTAAAGAGATAGCTGTTTTTATTTATTATACATTTAAAAAAAAAAACATACAACCACCGAAAGAGAAAATGTTCCCATTCTTGTAATCAGGAATGCATGCCTTATTCCTAGGCCCGCGTGGTACATTTCAAGAATTAAAAGTCCATTTCGATTCAGAGCTCTCTCAGTTTGTCATAGCGTCAAAAGCAATGAGCACCCAGATTTCCTTCGAACTCTCCAAGTCTAGATGCCAAGTTGGAATTAAAGCTTCTTCTTCATTGCCCCAAGTGGAAGAACAATTTTGCCTACCATTTGGAATGTAACTGCAAAGTTGTAGGGGTAACAGTGAAATCATTTTTATTTTAATATGACAAACTCGCCTTTGGTGTCAGCCACTACAAACAAAAGCAGCACTCTACTCTGTTCATGAGTCTCCTATGATATTTTCCTAGGAGAAAGAAGTGTTTGACCCAAAGCTTTATCTCCATCCTCAATCACTGCAGCTACACCACAGCTACATTACCAGGAATGTTTGAAGTAATGAGGGGACATCCTTATTATAATGAAGTGTGTGAAGTAATGAGCATTCCAGTCACGCCTGGAACCTAGAAATTTGTTTCTAGGTCTAGTCTACCAGCATTTTTTAAAGCAAGATCATCATGGACAAGATAACTGACTGGTCCCTTCTGTCTCACAAGTGAAGGATAGGCACAAACATGACTAGTCATGGGTGTGAACACATCATTGTTGCATTCAGTCAACAAACACCGTAGACCTTCCGTCCTGTTGGGAGGAGGCATAACATTGAAGATAATCCATCACCAAACAATAAAGAATATTAGGAGGTGGAGAAACCCAAACAGGGTGGGAGAGAGGGAAGATTCATTCATTCTTGGACTGCAATCTCCCACTCATGTTTCCTGTTGGCTCCCTTCCTTCTCCTTCCTGTCTTGCTCCCAAACATTTCTGGGAAGTGAACGGTGAAGGGCTACACCAGAGATCAAATCCAGGGCCTCACACATGCAAGTCAGATAGGCAAGAGCTCTACCACTGCACTACACTCCCAGCTCCTTGGCCTCTAATTTCTGTGTTCACCCCACATGTCAAGCCTTACTACTCAGGTTACAATCAGTGGCATAAACCAGCCACCAGTCTGGGACACAAACAACAGGAGGTTTCCCATCTGGTCCCTGTCAGAAGTGCGCCTAGCCTGTCCTTGGACTAAGAAAGAACAGAGTTAGAATCTCAAGTTTATCTCCAACTAAGCAGAAATTCAGGTATCCTGATTGCAGACCCCTCAACTGCCACAAATGTCAGGTCTTCCCTAGGAACTATGGAGGAGAGGCCACAGTACTTCTACAGGCCTTTCTGCTATCAAAAGTCTTGAAGTATCACTGTATCTAGAGCAAAAAAAAACATTAAAAAATATCAAGAGAAGTAGAACTGTACCTAAATCATTAATGATGCTGATAGAAACATCATTCACTCCGGGGACAGAAAGTGCAGTTGAGGTGGACCTGAATCAGCCGTTCTTCTAAGTGGTCATGGGAGAAATTCCTACTCCAGAGATCAAAGTAGTAGTCACATGGATTGAATTCTTGTTATCTGCCGGACATTGTCTAGACAGTCACTTCATGGTCCCCACAACCCAGGCAGGGCTGGCAGAGGCCTTCGCTGCACTTTCTACCCAACACAGCACCTGGTAGAATCAGTGGGGAGTCTGCTTCTGCTAGCTCCACCCTGCCTCATGCCTGCTTATTAGAAGGCAGGTTTCTGGGCTAGAGAGCACATACCATAGGTCTACATCTGGTCTACACACATGTTTATGTTTATGTTGACCCATGCAATGTGTATCATGTTTTTAATTTTTTAAATTAGCTACCGACTAAATTCACACTTTAAAAAAGAAAAGTCTGGCTTCTCTTGAAAAATCTGAAACTGTGGCCCATGTCTATACCTAGAATTGGTTGGAGCCAAGTCATAACTGTTCCATGAGATAAAAACTGCATATAAGAGTTTACCACAGACCTATCATTGTCTACAGCCTACTAGTCCAGTTTCTTTAATCACTGAAAGTACCTCCCTAGCCTTTTTCCTCCAATTCCTGCTCCAGACCTTTGTCATGACACTAGAGAGCAAAAGGATCCAATGAGTAGTGGGACACTGAAACATGCTTGGCAATGTTGACTGTCATGAATGTACAGCAGATACATGTGGGGAGAGGAAATGAAGACACTAAGTCCTGCTTTTTGAATGTCTACATCATTCCAAGCTCTAAAAAGGTTAAGTCACTCTAGGCACCATTGAGGGAACTTTCATGCTAAAATGGAAATACAAATTCAAGAAAAATTAAGTGATTTCAAATCTACACCTTTGGGTTTCAAGACTAGCACAGTCTTTCCAAGCCATACTTCCCGTCACCCTCACCTTGGATTTGTATGTGGCCTTCAACTTTTCCAAAATAGGAGCTCTGGTTCCTTCATTTAAATCGGATTTTGTGCTAAGTTAAGTGATGTTGAAGTGGCCATCCTGTGTCGGTGGCAGGAGTCAGGGCCCAGGCTGTGAGGCTGGGCCAGCATGGGAAGCAGACAATGATAGCCATACAACTGTTGAGCCATGTCGAATTTGGGAGTGTACGCAAGACCTACCAACAAATGCTCCTGTGCCTTTTGCAAGACTTCAGACATTCCAGGCTACCAGGCTGATCAAACCAATTTAACGGGGCTAGGGGTGAGGGTGAGCTCAGATTTGCTCGACATTGGGTTGTGTCTGGGCTTGCAAAGTAGGGCATTTCTAACTGACACCACCACAGCAGAGAGAGAATGAATGGAAAATGCAAACTGAAAACCACACACGTTGCTTGTGCTACATTAGTCTGACATTCTCTGGTCTGTTCTGGTGTTGCTTGACCCTCCCCTGTCCATCTCCCAGTCACTATGGGAGGGCTACTCTTTGACTTACTACATCCTTACTAAAGGTCATTGAGTGCGTGGGTGTGTAGCAGGCAAATGGTACTTGATCCCTACTCTAGGAGAAACTCGTAAGCAATTGAGGGCAGACAGAGATGGAAACAAATTCTAAAAGAGTTCAGGATGCCCCCCTCTAACGTCTGGACAGGGGAGCTGGGTTACTCTGGCACCATCTATGCCATCAAACCATGAGGTAAAGCTTGCAAACACATGTTTACCACAAACCTCGCCATTCTGTGTTGCCTCCTGGTAAGACCCCTTCACTTGCTAAAAATACCTGTCTGACCTGGTTCCTCTGACTCCTGTTCTAAACCTTTGCCATGATGGCAGAGGACATCAGGATCCAATGTGTAAGAGGATAGAGGACACTGACGTGTTTGGCCAAGAGGATAGCCATGACTGTACATCTGATTCATGAGGTGTAAATAAAGATAGCAGTAGTTACCCTTTATGCAGTACCAACTCCAACCTAAATTTACAAGCATTCTGGGACCCACTTTTCTTTCCTTCAAAATAATAGTAATAAGTTGCCTACTTCACAGATTGGTTGTCAGCATAATTTCATGAGTCAAATTTTAGTTCTTATCTCCCAACTGTAGGGAAAGCTTTGAAGAGTATATACATCCTTGTTTCCAGGTCACATTCCAGAGAAACCTACCACCTTGTAGAAATCAAAGGTGCCCAAAAAGATCCAAAATAGTCACAAAGCTGTCCACTGAGGCGTAAAAAAAGATGACTGTGACTCAGGATCTGAGTATCTAAAATCTGCCTGTCAAAAAAGAGGACCCTAAAAACAACTGAAATCAAAGAGGTAAGGGCCCTTGGCATGTTGCAAAGAACACCCAGAGGACAGGCATGCACTGAATTCCCCTGCACGGAGGGTTTTGGGGTGAGCGACTCCTGAGTAGACAAGGTGAGCATTACACTGATGCATGGCAGCCTGCCCCCCCTCTTTGTGTCACATCTGTCCCCTCCCACATCCCAAGCCCATGCCATGCTCCTCACTAGGTGCCCAGTACAGACTGCATGAAGCTACAAAGGCGCTGGGGCACTCTCCATGTTCTTCACAGTCTGCCTGTCCCAGGCACACTTTCTAAACTGTGCCTGTTAAAAAGCCAGGCACGCGCAGGCCCTCCAGCTCCTTCTGCAGCTTAGAATCTGGACTGCCCCCACCCTGCTGCCCAGCCACTGTCCAACCAGCTGGTCACAGAGCAAACGTCCTACTGGAGAACAACCCCGGCACTTCAGCTAGCTGTGTGCAAAACTCCTAGAATAAAGGAAAAATGGCTGTTTGCCAAGTGACCAGGCGGAAAAAGGGGGGAAGGTGAGTAACCCAGAGCCTCCCTTCTGATGGGGTAAGAAGTGATTGAAGGACAGACAAATATTTTCCCCAAAGAAAGTGGCGTTGATCTATCCAACTTATTAGATGAGTTAAAGCGACATATTTCTAGTTTGTGTGTTTCTGGGGTAAAAAAGTGGAAGTCTAAACTTCTTGAGCTGGACACTGAATAGTTTTTGTAACAATAAATACGAATGAAAAGAGTTGTACCTTCAAACCCAGGCTCAAGCACATTGATAAATTGCCAGCCAGCTTCCTTAGGGCTGGGTTTGGTCTCAAATGATATTTTTTTTTTTTTTTTTTTTTGAGCTCGAGGTATAGACAGGGAAACAGTACAGAAGGAAAAAGAGGCCCCTGGCTTGTTAAAGCTGAAAGTTCCTACCACCCGGAAATTCTCTTCTGAGCTGTAAGTAGCTAAAAACCCAACCGACATTCTTAAATTCCAGGGAAAAAAGATCTCACCCTAGCGGTGAAGAATTTGATACCTCTGCACGCTGTGCAATATGTGTGATATACAATCCATATTGGGATTTCTAATCCTAAATGTTATATGCATCCTGGAAAGAGAGTAATTCTTTGCTAATCTTTCTGAGTTTATTGCATCTGCTGTCTGAGACCAGCCAATTCTGACAAATCCGGTTCAGGCCTGAACATCACGCATGTACACTGTTTGTCGATCCCACAATATTGTCAATGGAATCCAGCTATTTACTTGATGAACGGGGGTACTCCTGCGAGACATCTTTTCTCCAGTTCTTTAACAATGGCAATAACGACTGAGTCACTATTCAGGAAACTAAAGTTTCCATTCGTAATGAATTTTAGTTTCTGTTCCTATTCTTTTTGCTCACCGAATTTAAAGTTCATAAGTTTTATGATCCAATTGTGAGAGCGCGTGTTGAGTACTGGTGAGGGCGGGAGGCTGGAAATCTGTCAGATTGTCATACAGAGAAATAACTGTATAAAATTTTAATTATCTATCTTGAAGTTATAATAAATGTTTGATGAGATAATAATGAGACATGCAGGGAAATGTTAATGAATGTGTGGAACATAAAGCATTTAAATAAAGGAAGAGAAGGAATGCTCAGTAGTGAGCTGCCACTATTCATGTATTTGCCACGGTGTTGTGGAAGTCAACTGGAGGGTGCTTCCCAGGTCACATCACAGCCAGGATAATATTGCATTTGTTTATGGTGGAAACAAAGATCTTTGCACATTTTTCCTTTGGCAAAATTGTTACCAAAATAATTCCCGCATCTCAGTTGGGACCAGGAGTCTCATGCTAAAAGGAGGTTATATGTTTTTCTCACGATCTCTGTGGGCTAGCTCCTATTTCCTTATTGCTACTGTTAAGAGGCATCCCACACAGAAGGAAGAGCAGCATCAGAAGCCCCAGGTCCCTGACATCTTCAGCAGCCTGAGCACTGGGGACATTCCCATCTTAACAAAAATTAATTGTTGGAGGTTTTTTTTTGGGGGGGTGCTTACTTGGAAAAACACCATATAATTAAAATCGTCTTATGAGTGAGAACACAAATGATGTTGCAGACTCATTGTTTAGAGTGGCATGGGCTTCTACCCAAGTGAAAATAGAAGGTACTGATTGGGTACAGTATTTGGAAGTAGTTGTTATGTTCTTCTTGAGGCTTACTGAGGCCTTCCCTGCGGCCTTACCTGGGGCCTTGAGGAAGATGCATGAAAGGAAAAGGCGGAATCAGGGACAAAAGTGTGTGAGAACCTTAAATCTACGGCAGGAAGCAACACCAGGGCCTCAGCCATTGGTAGGAAAGCAATTATGGGGGAAAGGGACGATTCAGACCCGGATTTAGACAGACATCTGACTTTACTCTTACTGAAATAAGTAAGATTAAAGCTACAAAACACGTTTTGTGATAACACACAACAATGATATCGCAAGTCTAAAGCAGAAAATAGGGAAGTCACCAGGCTCTAAGGCTCACATCCAGCATTCATCCCACAGAGCCTGACCCTTCCAGGAGGTAGACACTCTTAACCCCATTCTACAGATTAAACAACTCAAATGTTTTTAAAAAATTATAAATTTGCCCCAAATCACAATGCCAGTCAATGGCATAGCCAGGATCAAGTTCTAGCTCTCCTACACTGGTGCCTGTGAGTTTGCTTTTCTTTCCAAATAACTTCCTCTGCATTTTTGCCCTCAAACTGGTTTCCAAGCCTCTTCAGGTCCATGTGGACATTTGCTGGTCTGAGTTCCCAGAGGCTCTCAGAGGCCTCGGATTGTGGGTTCGACAGCACTTGGCCCAAGTCTTTCACAGATCGGGGATCTGAGAGGAGACCTGGCGAGGGACACACAGAGGACTGAGATTCTTGCTCATCGCTGAACACCCAGGGCCTAAATTTCTTCCCCTTCCTGGCTGACTTCATGAGAGTGGCAACTCCCAAACGCGGTATGTAGGGGAGATTTCTGCTCCTAGCATTCAAATGGGGGCCTGATGAATGCAGTGAAAGAAAAAAGAAATAGGAATGAAAAATGAAAAAGAAAGGGAGAAAAAGAGAAAGAGACCGAGACGGAAAGCTGTGTGAAGTCAATCAGAGCATGTTTTGCCGGCACCGAGGTCCTTTTTGTTTGCCTGTGTGGTCGTCTCAGAATTCCGGCGGGTGCGAACAGACGATCTCAGGAAAGCAGGTAGGCTCAAAATACCCCATCACACCTTAATAGATCCAGTATGCAATTTGTACTTAAGAGAGAGAGATGTCAGGCCACAGCCCCTGCCCCGCACTACCCTGGGGACTGGACTCCTGCGTTGGGAGGTAGGCCTCCGTGTGACCTTTGTCTATAATCTTCTGGTACCGGTGCAGTTGGCCTGCTGTAAAGTCACATCTGCCTTCCTAGGACTGGGACACTGGTCCAGAAAAGGGAATCTGCCAGAACTACTTCCCTGATATTCTGGAATTCTCCACAGTCCCCTGAGAGATGAGATGGGAAGGAGGTAGAAGACCCTAAACCCTTCCTTCGGGGAGAGGCAGAGAAGCATGGCAGACCACCTCTCTCCTCTGCGAAACTAGTCCTGGCCCTGAAAGTGGCAGAAACCGGTTCCCCACCCGCTCGCTCCCTGAGCCCTCCGAGTGTTCAGCTCTGCCAAAAATACAACCATGGGCTCCTCTCCAGAGGAGACTAGGACAAGCTTTGCACAGGCTACGAGGAGAGAGCTGGGTGGTGCCCAGGACCTCATTTAAAACTGTTGCCTGGTGTCCTTCTGAGCCATCCCCTACACTGAAGCGGAAGAAAAGCCCTCATCATTCAGGCAACAGCTGGGAGGCTTGGCTGAATGGTGTGCGCCTCAGTGTGGAAGGTCACAGGATACTGATCTAAGGGCTGTGGAGTCCTGCTCACCCAACTGTTGACACTCAGTAAACGGGGCAGGCGGGCCTCTGTGGGCATCTGAGGAAGAAGGCCCCCACCCCACCCCCAGCCGGAGAAAGAATAGGAAGTGACTTCTATTCAGCTTTCCCAGGGGTCCCCAGCCCCCCTCCACCTCCTGCCAAAGCCACCAGGCCCTTTCCCTGCCTCCCAGTTACCTTGTATTATAACAGGATTAAAGTACATTTAGCTCCTCTATTAGCATACTTTAGCCCCATTTTGGCCTACTTAAGGCTTCCGGCGGGCTTTGATCAGTTTTGCGTTCTACTGGTCAACAGAAGAGCTCAGCAGGCCCGAGTAGTGGGGGAAGGGGGAGAAAAGAAGGGGAAGACAGGGAGTCAGACTGTGAAATTATCCTGATGCTCCTTCTCCAATTCCCAATATTCTATTGTTTTTCTTAACCGGCCCAGTTTACACCCAGAGTGGGCAAAGGGAGAGGGGGAGGTGGCAGGAACCAATAATAATTAGGTCTTAGTCGGAAGGGGAGAGAAAGGATTTGAGCTCTCCTAAGAAAAGGAGGAGGGGGGATCCTATAATTTCTACAGTGTCTGCCTTTTTATTGCTTGCATTTGCATATAAATTAAATCCATATTGTAGCTTTAAGGCAAGCCCGGGCTTAGAATTCCTCACAGCTCGGGGTCCTATTGTCTTACAGCCAGTTCTAGGCGGCAGCAAAATGAGAAGGGAGGGCCAAGCAGAGGAAGGAGAAAGTCAGTTCTGTAGCGTTTTAATTGCCTGTTTGTTTTCTCCGCCAATTACAGGCAAATTAATATTTAAACTTGGGGAGGCTGTGAGGAAATGTTTACAACATAGGCCACGGATTCCAGGATGTGGAGCCTTCGGCTTTGGGCTGTCCAAGGATTGAGATTTTTATGGTGTTGAAATAAAAAATCATCATCACCAAGTCCTAGCTTGGACCTGGACCCTATGTTTAACTACACCCATCCGTCAGGAGTGCTGAGATTCCACTGTGCGTCTAGTGTAATTTAGGGTGGGGGGGGAGACAATTGCCCCAAAGGGCCCCTGTTGAGTTTGTCAGTCTGTCCTCTGCTCTCCCATGGGCCACACACTTCTCTAGGTCTGGCCCAGAGTGGTCCTGGGCTCAGAACAGTGGCCTCAGACTGAACCCTGACTCAGGACAGCAAAGTCAAGGAGTTTACAGGTTTGAGGTGGAGTCAGACCTACGAGAGAGGTCTGCAGAGGCCAGGAATACAACCGACAGGGCCCTACCTGCTTCTACCAACGCTTCAGGTGCTAGAGGTGTATCTCAGTAGCAGAAGGCTTGCCTAGTGTGTGTGAGGCCCTGGGTTTCATCCCCAGCAACACAAGAGGAAAAGGAAAGAAACAAAAGCAAGCTTGGGACATGCAGCTGTCTCTTTAGAGCTTTAGCTTGGTCCATCCACAGGATAGAAATACATTGTACAGAACCTCCGGATCCAAAAGTAAGCGACACACTGAGTTCAGTCAAGTGTCAAAGCAGCAAGAGGCCTCAACTAAGCCCAGGCATCCTTTTTGTGGGCTGCGTTAATTTGCTTATTTTCTTTTAATTGACGTAAATACACTGCATAGACGGTCTTTCATCCCACTTTCCTCATCTTCCCAAATTTTCCTTCTCTACAGGTGCTGCAGAAGAGCAGGATCTAACTGGGGAAGAGGGACCCAGTGAGCTATGGCTGTCACTAAGTTCTTTCAGTGAGCGTTCCTCCTGACAGAATTTGAAGAAAGAGTTCCATGGCGCCCTTGGCTTCCACTTGGAATTCTTCTCCTCTGGAATTCTCTTGCTCCTGAGATGGGATTCTGTGCCTGCTGCAATCGCCTGCACTCTCCAAGTGGCTCTACCAGCAGGTTTCTCTCCCTGCCTTCTCCTTTCAGTTCCCATCATGTTTCCTTCCAGAAAAACAGACCAACGCAGCTCCCCTTCTCTTTTGTACTCAGGATTGTAGAAAAAGAATCCAGTCTTCCCTGAGAGGCAGGTGGCGCCTCTGCCCTCTGCTGAAGTCCTCTGCACTTCGTTTTCGTGTTCTTCTAAGACCACTTCCTCCCGGGCCTGCATGAGATATTTTTATTTCTTTGAAATAAGCCCCTCATGACCCCACCCCAACTCAATCTCGCATGAGTACTGCCAGATGGGGCACCTTTTCTGGGGACACGGCTGAGACTAATTACACGTGTTTTACCTGCCTTCTTACCACCTATTTCCTTGGAAAGCCAAACTGGCCCCTTTGAAGGAATCAATTTGGGCACCTCCCACTGTGCTCAAAACCGGGGCACCTTACAGGCAAATTTGTTTCTGTTTTTGTTTTGTCTTGTGATTCTGGAGATTGAGCCCACATTCTCAGTTCATTTTTTATATTTGATTTTGAGACAAAATCTCACTACATTTCTAATTTGCCCAGGCTGGGCTGGAACTTTGAATCCTCTTGCCTCAGCCTCCCAGAGTGCTGAGGTTGATTACAGGCCTGCTGGTTCCAATTTTTTTTTTAATCAGTAATTTTCCAACTACAGGTATCAGATTATTTCAAAATAATAACAGTGGCAAGAAAGGTAGTTCGTATTATTATTTTATCCAAGTCAGACTCCATACTAAATACTTTACAACACTACCTCATTCTTCTCATTTTCATCCTCCCAATTCTAGCAACGCTCAGAACTGTTATTAACCCAATTTTACAGATGGTGTAACACCAAGAGGTTAAGTAAATGATCCTAAGTCCCACAGCCTACAATTTACCTAACTAGGATTCAGACCCAGGATGCCTGCCTAGAGTCCATTGATTAATACAATGTCTTAGGCCAACAGTGTGGCCTCAGTGTGTCAGGCACCATGGGTACGTAGGAGAGGCTAAGAACTCCGCAGCTTCATCTCTGTCAGTCCTAAGGCAGCCTGCAAGGTAGATCTGACTGTCCCTCTTGTGTTGATTAGAAGCTGACACTCAGAAATGTGGCACAGCCGGAAGATCTAGCACCTCCTCTGAGTCTGCAGAGCTCACCACACACTACTGGGGCAGGTCAGCACAGACTACTGTGCTCATGAGTCAGAACTCAAAAGGTGCAAGAGAGCAAATAGCAAAGGTCTCCCTCTCCCTGCACTCATGCTGCCCGGTTCTCCTTCCCAGAACATTCATTGGTACTAGTTTTTATATGTATATTCTTCCAAAAGCTATCTGTCCACACACAAGTGATTTCGTGCGTAAATAGGGGTTTATACACTTGATACCCACTGCTTCCCATATCCTTGCATCGCACATCCACAGATGCATCCAAAGCTGCATAGAAAATATTTAAAAATAAAATACGTCTGTACTGAAAGTAAACAGACATTTTTCTCTTCATTATTCCCTAAACGATACAGTATAACAACTATTTTTACCCAGTTTTACATTGTTTTAGGGATTATGCGATCCAGAGCTACAGAAGGGTGTACGTAGGTTGTGTGTACTTTGTCATTTTCCGTCAGGATCTTGAGTATCCGCAGATTTTGGTGTCTGCACGGTGTTCCTAAAACCAGTCGCCATGATGCCGAGGGACAAGAGTACAAATGACACTGTTTGTTCTAAAATTACTTTTTTCACTCAGTAATATGCATTAGGGATTATTCACACCCATACATATAACAGTCTCATTTTCCTAAATAGTCATGCAATATTTTGTCATATGGTTGTGCTATTATATTTAACAAGTATCCTAAGCAGATGTTTTACTTATCCTTTAGTGTTTCTGGTCTTACACACTATCATTTTACAAATATGTTAATGTACGTATCGCAGAAAATTCTGAAGGGTAGCTGATCAAAGGGCCTATGCATTTTTTTTGTCTTGATATTTTAGCAAGCTGCTCCCCATCAATTTAGGCTTACAACAGCATCGTATAAAAGGGCTTATTTCCCTATAGGCCAAGCAGTATTAAATGATGTAGAACTTTCTGATCTTTGCAAATCAAATAAGTGCAAAATATTACCTCAATCATTAAATTTGTAATCCTGTAACTTAGCAAATGCTTGAGAGCCATTTGAATTTCTTATGCTGTGAGTGACCCAGGTCTTCTCTCAATCTTTCTTTTCAATTGTTGGCTCTTTTCTTATTAACTTATAATGACTTTTTACATAGTAAAGTATTTTTCTCTCTCTGACATAATGAATTCCAACAATTTTTCCCAGCTTACTATTTTATTTTGTTTATATTTTCCCCTAGGTGATTTTTTTTTCAGCCTAGATTCTAGTTTCTACCCTGCCCCACACCATCAACTCTTTTATAAACACAATGGTGTCTTTGGGTGCCAATATTGGTCTAAAGAATTAAATCAGAGGTGTTTACTATGTCTGCTGAAATTTAAATTGCCAGTAATTCATCAGCTCTGAGTCTCAGGTCCTGGCCGATGGTTCTGTTCTCTATTGGCTCTGCCACCCTTTTCTCTGAATTCTTTCTGCAGCTTATGAATTCTTCTGAGCCAGGGGCCTTGGTACCCACTCTGCTATCGGGCACTCCCACTGGATGCACCTGTGAGACACACCAAAGCCTGATTGTTATTGGCCACAGGGTCTTGTCCCCTGTTTTGGGACACCAACTCCACCAGGTATAGTTTAAACACTACACTCTCTGGCCTCTGTAGTAGAGCAGACATCTTGGTCACCAAATATGGCATTTAGTTTAACTTCCCGCCCCAGACTTCCAAATATCCCATTATACACGGCTCATCACTGAAACCCCATGTTCTCCCTTTGGAGTCACTATTTATACCTGCACCAAATATTTTGAAAGACAAAAATACTTATAATTATATAGAGAGGCATCTATTTTTAATTTTTGCCAACCAGATAATAGAATCTACATAGATTTGGGGGCTTTGGGCAGGTAGTGGGCTCCAAGGGATTTGGACAATGGCAGGTGGCTCTGCTGGCCTTCGGTACAGCTACCATGGTCTTCCGGACAAACGTTGATTTCCTTCAGCTGCTCTGTACCTCCCTTGGGAAATTTCTATTTCTTCCTGGCATCCATCCCACACCTTCTCTGGCTACCACGGAGACAAAGAACTCCTTCCCTGGCTTTGAGAATGGCTGTTTTCATCAAAAAAAAATTCCTCTCCAACCTTTCAAAGAAGACACTGGTCTGCATGTAAGAAACCCCTTTTTCTCCTTGCCCCAACCCACAGCATTGCGTGACATTTTCTGATGTCAAAAACCCCAGTCCCCAACAAAGAACAGATCCCCTCCTCTGGCCTCGTGACAAAGGCCTCAAACAATTACATAACTGAAAGGGTTTCAGGGTCTTTCCAGAAAGCTACCTTCTCCCGTCCCAGTCACAGCTAGCCAAACATTTTTACCTGCAGAATCTTTCCTTTTGGTTAAAAATAGGCATATACATGCCATCCGTGTCTTCCACTGAAATTGGAACTGTTTGGGAAGCTGGGTGGGGCTCAGCAGTGGAGCATGTACTTACTACATGTGAAGCCCTGGGTCTCATCCCCAGCTCCACAAATAAATAAATAAATAGGACATTGTGACTGTTTAAAATGCCATGAGTCAAAGCTGGGTGCTGGGAACAGAGAGGCAAGCCAGTCACAGCGCCGGCTGGGATGCTGTCTATGCGGGGTGGCCAGAAGAACGTAGCTGTGTGTTCGTGGACAGCACTTGCTGAGAGGAGACCTCAGTGTAACAGATGTGCTGATCTCACCTTAGGAGGCCCCATGTGTAACTGACCTTGAGAAGATGAGCTATCAGGTGGGGCAGGGAATTTTATGGCAATAATAATTCTGTTTGCTCGCGGAGTGCCAGGATGGACGGAAGAAGGATCAAAGGGGAGAAGAGAGAAGAGGGACAGCTGAAAGGAAGGAGGTGCCCAGAGCACCCTGGCTTGCCTCCTGATTTCGTCAGAAGCAGAGCCGGGCCCAGCTTTGATGCAACCTGCATGCCAGAGCGGGCTGTCTGCAAACAGCCCTCACAGAGCCATGCTGAAATCCCATGCTGAAACACAAGCACACGTGCAAGAGCCAGAAACCTGGCTGAACTATTTATTTAAGCCCAGCAAACCTGGAGGTCTGGTTCTATCCTCAGCCTCAGACACTTTTCAAGGAAACTGCTCCTTTATAAGGCAGATTATGCCCCAGGAGAGCAGCCCGGGGACCCCAGGTACAAGTAGAAAACACCTGTGCTTCAGGTCTGAGGGCTTGGGGTCAGAAACCCACCTACCACATGAATGGAGTCAGGCACCAAACATAACCCACAGTCCGCTCAACAGAGCATAGATACTGGACTATATCTTAATGACCTTGGTGACCTTGACCTCTCTAAGTTTCATATTCCTATGCTGCACAATGGGATTTATAATCTCTTTACACAGGATTTGCACTAGCAGTGGGACCTGAGCACATGATTGGATATCCTTATGCCCTAGTTTCCTTGTTAGTAAAATAGAGTTAACAATTTTAATGGCCTCATATTGTCACATGACTTCAAGGACCAGACCAGTGTCTTGCATGTACTAAATGCTCGCATGTTGGCTCCTGCTGTTGTGGTGACTGAGCACACTAAATCATTGTGACTGTGTCTGTGTACACTCTAGTCCTCTTGGCGTGAGGGATGTATCTGTGCTGCATGGTCCTCTTCCTCGTGTTCCCTGGAATGTTCATGAGTCCACAGCAGATGCTCAGAAACTCTGGCCCCTTTATTTCTTTGGTATTTAGTTGCTGAGCACCTGCTCTGTATAGGCAGGTATAGAGGACACCAAGTTCTCTGGAGGGGCTGGCAGAAAACTTCTCATATTTCTTATTAGCCCAGTAAATATCATGATGGAGGCCACACAGAGCAGGATAATCTGGACCTCATGGATAAGCCCTTTGCCTTCCGACTCAGTTAAAATGGCAGTGTTTGGACAACCATCTCCTCTATGTACTTGGCTCAACTGACAAGAGAGTCACACCCGTTTTCTTTTGCTTCTCCCTTGGCATTGAGGATGTTCTGTAAGGAGGACCCTCTAACCAGCACCCTCCCTCCATTCATGGGCCCACAGGTACACGCTGGCATTGATCACTCCAGCCTTTTTGTTTCCTGGTTTTTGGTCACTCACTTCCAGAACAGGTCCTTCCAAGAAGGAACTGGGATCATGCAACACTTTCACCCCACATAAACACACAACCCCTGCCTGGTTCATTCCTACTGCAGTTCCCAGCTTCCCTGGCCAGCTACACAGCCTCACTCTGGCGCAGCACTGGGCCCTGGCCATCTCCAACAGCCTTCTCTACCCTGCACAATGCCTGTCGTAGACATAGTCTCTTAGTAAGTCCCACTAAAGGAATGTCATGGCTGGTTTCACATTGAGAATTGACCCCTTCCGGAGTTTTAGCCTGCTACCTAAACTATCACCAGTGTAAGAAACTGCCAGCTAGCATCTCAATGAAAGAGCCCACCTTGGTATCCACAGTGTTCCCCAAAGCTACTCACACAAGGCCTTTCTCCTAAACAACCTACTGACACCATCCTCCACATGTAAGGAGGCTGATGTCCCACCATTCACCTCAGCCTGGGACTGAACAAACTGGATGCTCAGGAGGATCAAGGGGATAATCCTCTACCTTCGGGGAAGTCACCTTCAGCTGTGCTTCCAAAACTGAAGAGTGAAAATCTATTCCAGAATTTTGAAGCTTGGGTGGTCAGTCTTGACAGACTGTCAATTTTGAGACCCTTTCACTGATTACCTGCATGTAGTCCAGGTTGGGGAGTGACCATGGCCTTCATTCACAGTGATGGCCTACTCAGTGCCGTTAGCTAGGCCCTCACCCTGCTCAGGAACTACCCATTCCATCCTTGGGACAGCCCACCAGGAGGTGTCTATACGACTTGCCTCGTTTTTGGTTTTGTTTTTGTTTTGTTTGAGACAGGGTCTCTATCTGCAGCCCAGGCTGGTCCTGTACTCATTGTGGAGCCCAGGCTGGCCTTGGACTATTGGCTAGCCACCTGCTTTAGCCTCAAGACTTGCCTTTTTTGAGTTGAGGAAATCGAGTCATAGACAGTCTAAGGAATTTGCCTAAGGTGTCTCAAAAAAAAAAATATGATCAAGGCCTTGATTTCTACATTCTTAGCCACTTTTATGCTGGGGAGGACTAGACCCAAGTCCTAGCATTGGTCTTTGCTGCATGACCATGGGTAAGTCACTCCCTCGGTCTGAGTTTCCGAGCAAAATGGAGAACCCAGCTTTGCAATAATACCAAGAGTGTGAGAGATAGGCCTGCCCCCAATGAGGGCTTGATAAATGGTCGCTGTCATTATCAATCCAGTTCCTCTTATGAAATTTAAGAAAAGCCAGCCTGACATCGTTTAATGTGGTTGCATCCCTTGTTCGAATAAATCCATTATTAACTGCAACTTGTCTCCCACTTAAGACATCCAACCTCAGGATCGAAGCTGGCCCAAGTTCTTGCAAAAGAGAGGGCCCTCTGGTAGGACTTGCTCGGGGTCGTAGGCAGACTTGCATGACCGTTCCACCTGACCGCGTATGTTGTGCAGTCACATTTGAGATAGCACATGACCATTTATCTGAAGCCTCCTTCCCTTTCCACATGGTGTTCCCTCTTCCTGCTTCCTTTGAAACTAGTGCAGGCAGCACCCCTCAGAAAGCCTTCCCTGACTGTACCTGTGTCCTGTGTCTACGCACTCCTGGGCCCTTAGTGACCCTGCTCTGGCTTTCCTTTGGCTCTGTCCCAGATTTTTCCATTTTGCCTGTTTTCAGGGGCCTTTATCTTAGGGAGTTGCTTCTCTTTTACTCTTCAGTGGTTTTTAATTTTCGTATACAACAAACATGGTATAAAGCACTGTGTGTGTGTGTGTGTGTGTGTGTGTGTGTGTGTGTGTGTGTGCGTGCATGGCACTGGAAATCAAGCCTAGGGACATTCCACCACTAATCTACACCCCTAGCCTTTTTTATTTTTTATTTTGAGATAATGTCTCACTAAGTTGCTCAGGCTGGCCTCAAAATTTGATCCTCCTGCCTCGGCCTCACAAGCAGCTGAAACTCAAAATTTGCATCATTGTGTTTGGTTTTTATGAAACTTTTAAAATAGAACCATCCTAAATTCTGCCTCTTTGGAGATTTGAGCTGGGCAGGTCTAACACAGAACCCTTAGAACCTAGATTCTAAAAACTCGAAAGTGGTTCTGCTATGCCCCAGCAGCTGGGAGCCCTCAGGGTTAGTCCAGCTTTCTGGTCTCCATGGTAACCCAGCATCACATCAAACAGATCTGCAACAGTCAGGGCTTGATACATATTCAGTCTATTAATGAGTATTGCCTGTTGGTTGATTTCTCCAATCTCCATTTCTTACCAACTCCTGTCCGCAAGTTTTTGGTTTTGGTTTTAGTTTTTGTAGCACTGGTGAAGGGCATTCCCACTGAGCTACATCTCCAGCACCTCCCGTTCCTTTTTGATGTATGGTCTCATTAAGTTGCTAAATTGCCCAGCCTGGGCTAGAATTTTTAATCCTCCTGCCTCAGCCTCCTAGAGTGCTGGTATTATGGGCACGTGTCAGCATACCGAGCTACCTACCCACAATTTTAAGAGTGAGATGAGGAGTGGGTCAGGAAGTAGAAGAAAGAAGAAAGTACTTCAAGGACGTATGGTGAGGGGAAGGGCTGGCAATTAAGAGAGTCTTTTTGAATCTAGTTATTAATAACTATAATCCTAACACCCTTGCTTTGGGCAGCTCCTAATGATTCTCAGAGGGGTTCCTTACAAGAAAGAGGCAGGGCAAGGATGATTAACCCTATCTCTCAGGTATCCTCAAAAGATTTTAAAGACAATAAAGGTCAAAGACAGTATTCTTGGAATGTCCTGTTTGCTTTAGATCAGGAAACAAGACCCAGGGATGTCAAAGGAGTTCCTGATGGCCAGAATCAGAAATCAGGTGTCCAAATGTCCCACCATCTGTCTCACACGGCCCTCAACCTTATCCTCTTCCTTTCTGGATCTTGATGGCTTCAGAAACATGCTGAGGAAAGTTCCTGTCAGTTACTAAGGTTCATCGGTCCTCCCAGTCAACACCAGGTGTTCTCTAGCAGTTTCAGACCCCAGCTCACTGCAGGCCACGCCCTTTCTCCTTTGGACTTGGGCTCCCACGAACATTTCACCACTGCAGCCAGGCCCGCTCTGCCCCTCCACCCACCACAACTTCTCTGTCTCTAGCCTCCTTACTCCTCCATTGGCTTCGGGGCTCTCTCCTGGGAACACTTGCCCTTCACACCCCATCTCTGAGCCCATTCTCACTCCCACCTCATGCAACAGACCCCAGATCTGCCCCTCTGGCCACACGCTGCTTCCCAAACTTTCCCCACATCCACCAGGACCACCTCCAACAGAAAGTCTCACCTGCCCACATAAGATAGTTTGCAAAGAATCTCACTATGAAACTTCACATAAGACAAGAAGTTTTTCTGCATTCCTAGGCACAGTCACTTGAACTCCAAATTTTGAAGGAGCCCAGCTTCTAGTGCCCCTCAACTCCACAGGCCCCTTCCACGCGCTGGTAATCATCTCTGGCTTGGTCCTTAACTCAGTCTCCTTCCCATGACCAGAGGTGGGACAGTCCCTCAGACCCTAGCCCCAATCTCCCATCTACCTTGGTCAATCTACCCCAGAACACTGCTTCCTCACTGCAGAGCCAGGCTCACTGCCAGCAGTTATGACCTGAAGACAGGGAAAGGAAAAAATTCGTAAGACATTTTGGGTGTTTTCAAGCTATTTTTTTTCTACAAGCCATATTTTCTAAGAATAAAATTTACATGGTTACCCAGACAGACACACATACATATTTGAAAAAAAAAAAAAAAATGACGCTTAACCTTTGCTACATGGAACAGGTAAGGCCTATATTTTCTTTTTTTCTTTCCTTTCCTTTCCTTTTCTTTTCTCATCTTCAAATTTGGTTCTGTCCCTTTTTGTAAAAGTTGGTTGCAACCCAGCCATTCATTTCATGACCCATTACAGTGTCATATGTCACAGTTGCGAAAATCATTGATGTGTCAGAGTGAGATTTACCTATGGAATTCACATTCCAAGCCAGGCGGACAAGTGTTAGGTCCAGCCTGGTTCTCAGGAAGCCCAGGTCACCCTTCTGGATCTGCACAAGGTCTTCTGGGTGTGTGCGTGGGGGAGGGGTGTTACTGGGGACTGAGCCCTGGTCCTTCACACTGAACTACAACCCCAGTTCACTTTTTAATTTTTGAGATAGGGTCTCGCTCAGTCACTAAATTGTCTTGGCTGGGCTGGGACTTGCAATCCTCCCACCTCAACCTTCCAGAGTGTTGCTTGCTATGATTACAGATCTGTGCCACCAAGTCTGGTACCTGCTGGCTTTTATGTTCAGATTGGGATGCCAATGAGGTGGCATGCAAGGGTTCATGCAGCTTAACACAAATCTGTTCATAACTGTGGGCCTCAAGATCTGGTGAACTGGGCCGGTGTGTACAGTGATTCACCCAAAAGGATCTGCACGGGGACCCAAAGCTCCACTCATTGGTGTGGGTGAGACATTTGAGCATGCACACAGGTGTCAGCTGACGAACACAAGCTCACTCTGAGGGAACCCAATGGGGCTCAATCACCCGACCGCACTTCTCCCTCTTCATGTAAACTCTTTACTCTAGTGTCACTCGCTCCTCTTAGGCAGGTAGCCCCACCTTCTTGAGAGTTGCCAGGGTTGGGAAAGGATCTGGGGAGAAGTAATAACGGCCGTACACTAGTAACGAAAGCAATACACGGAAGCCAAGGACAGGCATGCCACCATGAGACCTGCAGCTGGGGTGAGTGCCGGGGGGTAGAAAGCGGAATTGTCCACACACACATGGGCTAGGGACTGGAAAGCCATGACCAGGAGGGACAGAAAGGTCTTGACATCTCTGTTCTCCGTTCTCTAGTCACTGTCCTCTATCTAGGTGCTGCCAAACTCTACCCTTCCTCTCCTCCTCTCAAGGTCACACAGTGTCTCCTCTTGGCAATCATATCTCCAAGCCTTAGTTGGCTGTATCACTGTGTTGTGTTCATCTTGTACGGTTTAACACCTCCCACGTCCACCACGATGAGGCAGCATCTGTGACATTCTCAGACATGCCTGGCCACACAGACTTGCTTTATAAAGTTACCACTTTCTCTAAAATCTCCTCCCCATTTATGTGCAGTAAGTTTCCTCCTGTCCCTTCCAACTGTGATGTACACATTTTTCTGCCATAAGTCACACATCACACCCTCTCAGCTGTGCCTCAAGGTTTCCGGTGACTCCCTGCACTGAAAAGTAAATCCTAACAATCTGTGTCCCAACAGGTCAGTGGCCTCCCCTCTGCTCCTCACTGGACCCTTGGCTATAAACCTTCACCCCCCCACCCAGAGCTTCACGTGCCTGGCTCTTTCTTAGCTTGTAGGTCTTGGCTCAAGTGACACCCGCTCAACATCTCTGGCACCAGAGGACAGGCTCTGGGGTACATGCACACGAGCTCCTGCGAGATATGAAATTCTAAATGCCTCAGTCCCAAAGTCACCGCCAAATAAAGTCTCAACTTAAGCAAAAAGCTTTGAAACAAGTGCTCTGGCCCCACTTTCCAGTAAATGTCCCTCCAGATCCTTCCATATAATATTCAGCTGTCACCCTGACCTCCCAGTGTATGTTTCTGCTTGATATTTTGCACTTATAGTCCCCAGGCCTTGCCTACTTCCAATACCCCTCAGTGGCAACATCAGCTTTGAGGCAGAAACGCTAAAGAAACACAGCCTTGACCGAAGGCCCTGTGGCTCACAGCACGCCCAGCTCAGCAGTGTATCCGCAGCCACTGAGGGCTTCGTGATCAAAGGACAATGCAGAAAATAATGTCCTAGTGTCAAGGTCCAGAGCAGGCATGTCCAGCCTGAGACACACTCTTCTTGTCACTCTTGTTTTTTCTTTAATAGCTTAATAAATATGCTTAAAAGGTATTTTCATTACTTCTACACATTAACTGCCTTGTATATTTTATGTATGGCCCAAGGCAATCCTTCTCCACTCAAAAAAATAAGCACCAAAAAATCAGTATGTCACAGGTTGGACACGCCTGGCTAGGGACACCAAAGGACCTGAGTCTGTGTCTACCCGGCACCTGCAACCCTGTGAACAGGAGAGTGTGTGAAAAGGTGGAAAAGTGGGGAGAGAAAGGGTGAGAGGAGAACAAAAGACGGGAAAGAGGGAAAGAGCGGGAGGGAGGAGAGGGAGGGGAGAGAGGGTAGGGAGGAGATAAGAGCAGGAAGGGAAACAAGGAGGAAGGGAGAAAGGAAGGGAAGAAAACCGGGGGTAAGCCTGCCTTTGGAGTTGCAGCCTGACAGGTAAGAGAAGTCCCGGGGTGCCAAATAGAGGAACAAAATCAAAGGGGTAGCAAGCAGATTAGGGGCTGAGCTCCTGCTACCTGTGCCCAGAGCAGCTAGTGGCCTTGAAAGCAGCACTCCCAGCTTGACCTCCCACGGAAGCTCTGTCTTTTGCCCCAACTCCAGTGCCACCCCTTCCCAGACTCTCCCTTAGCTGTTGCGCACCACACCCTGGTTCAGTGCTCCCTGCTCCACCCCTTTGCTCTTTCAAGAGCCAACTCTAAACGCTCTCCTTCTGGAGGAATTTCTGAATTCTCACTCTGCGAATCTCCAGCCATCTGGCAATGTTTGCCTCCTTTATCCTCCAGGATATTTCATCATATAGATGCATTTTTTTAATATTTGGAAAGAGTGTGAGCTTTAATTCCGAATCTACTGCTTTCTAACAGTGTCATCTTGAGCAAATTACTTAACATGTCCAAGCACCAACATCCTACTTGTTCTACTCTTCCTTACGTTGTTGCTGTCGTTGTTGCTATTTTGAGACAGAACCTCACTAAGTTGTCTAGGTTGGGCTTGAACTTGCCATCCTCCTGCCTCAGCCTCCCAGAGTGCAGGGATTAAAAGTATAAACTACCATACCCACAGAGTCCAAAATTTTTAAAAAGGAAATATCAATTCATCTTAAAAGGTAGGTAGAAGGAGTTCATAAGATAATATATGTAAATAGCCACAAGAATAACGGACAAACAAAAAGCAATAAACGAACTGTAATTTTTATTGGGATAAATAATATAAAATTCTAGGACAGCAATTGTGCTCTTTTATTGCGACCACATCCCTCTCTGTAAGCTAGATCAGGAACTCACAAGGGAAGAATATTGACCCTTCTGGGTCTTAGGTGCTTGCCCAGCAAAGCAGGCATCCCACTAACAACCAACAGGCACACAAATGGGCACTGAAACTTTTCCAGCACTGCGCCAAGCCCCTGCCCCTTGAAACTGAGTGACCCATCCCTCTGGCAGCCCAGGCCAGGAGTGGGCTAAGCAGATGCCCAGAGACCAACTTTAGGTGAAAGGACACCTAGAGCTCCTGCTCTCTTAGCTTGGAAGCCAGAGCCCTCAAGAACGTCCAGGCCCACCCTATCTACCTGCTCTAGGACCCTGTAGTCGCAGGTGCAGAAGATCATATTATTTCTGAAGGGCTTAGGAACCAGCCTTCTCAGGATCTCTGACCATTTCCCTTTCAAAGAGGAAATGTTTCTACTATGACCCACATTTTAAAAACTTTGGTCAAGCAGATTATTTATAATAATAATGAAGTAATAGTAATAATAACTACCTTACTGAGGGCCAAAATTATGCCAGATGTCTGATAAATGTTACTTACCTTTTTTTTTTTTTTTTTTGAAACAAGGTTTAGCCTTGTAACCCAGCCTGGCCTCAAATTTATGGCAATCATCCTGCCTCAGCCTCCCAAATGCTGAGCTCATATACAGGTGGGTACCACTATGCCCAACTTTTACTTACTTTTTAAATTTATTAAATATAGAGTCGTTGCTAATCGAAGACTCATGGGACTCTAGACAGAACTTCTGGGCACACAAGGCAGTTTCTGCAAAGTGTCCATTCTCAATCCAGCCCATAGTAGGAAAATGGCACATGGCTGGCCAGGGCATCATTTAAAAACTAAGGGCAGACACACCTCAAAACACTGAGACTTTTCTCCCCTGCTGTCCCTATCAAGGACTCTAAGAGGGGAAGTGCTCTGCTGACCCAATTAGCTCATCTTGCAGATGATAGGCTCATACCTGGGGATGGCAAGAACCCTACTCAACAGAGGGTGTAGTACCAGGCTTCTGGTCCCCAACATGGTCCCCTGTGCACACAAGAGCAGTCTTTTTTCCTAGACATGGCAATCAGGCCTGGCAAGTGTACTCAGCCCCACTGTACACACCTCTCCCAAGGCAGACCCATGAGGTCAGCCACACCTGGCCAATCCATGCACGTATGCAACTCTACATCCATCAGCCTGCCTTCCCAGGTTCCCTTCCTCCTGAGCAAACTTCCACTCCCACTCAGCTCCTGACCGGGCCCTTTCCTGGGACACTAGTGTTCCAGTCTTCCTCCTGACCAGGCTTCTCCCAAGGTTTTGTTTCTAGAAGAAAGCATGGGGCATTGGAAGGCATATGCCAGAAACAAAAAGCCATGTTTCGTGGCTAATGAATTTTTATACTGTATATTATATTTATATTATGAGAGAATCCTTAAAGATGTAAATGGTAAGAGTTGGGGAGGAGACATAACTGTCTGTAGGTTCTCCCACCCCTGCATTTCAAAACCTCCTTAAAATCAGGCAGCTTGATTTGCATCTCTGGAGCCTGCCCTACCTGTCTCAAAATTCAAACTGATAGTCATTTGAAATTTTCTGTAGCTCACTAGCGCCCACTGGAGCTGGTTTGTGGGGTGGGGTGGGGTGGAGTGGGGTATGTCTGATCTGGTGGCAATGATGTTTTATGACTGGAATTTTTCACCAATCCAGAACTTTCATGTCCAAATGTATTTTGTCCCCTGGTGAAGAGACACCCTGGAAACTACAACGATCACTCTGGTTACCAGGCCATATAAAACCCCTGAAAATCTCCCCTTCTGGAAATGTCCTGGGAGCCTGTGGCACTTTCTGTTGAAAATCTGTGGCGGAGAAGTTTCCTCCTTTGGGAAGAATGTGAGTTCAGGAAACAGTTGAGAGGCATTTGAACCAAGTCTGATGAATAAGGTGAGTGATCAGACTGGGAACTGCAATTTTGAGCAAGAGTCAGGTTCCAGCATAAAAGAACAAGACTGCTTTTATGTGTCCATGGCTGTGGCCTGCGTGCGTGCATGCGTGCGTGCGTGCGTGCGTGTGTGTGTGTGTGTGTGTGTGTTATGTAAACTAACTTTTAAAGGTAATTGCGAAAGAGAACTCCTAAAAGAAATCCAGGCAGTTGCAATAGGGTGGGAGTGAGAGTGTTTCCACACAAAGTCACTGCTCCACAAGACCGATTGTGTGGGAACGCAAGCCCAGAAAAGGAGCCCCACTCTGTCAAGGGAGGCAGCCGGTTCCACGGGAGCTTGGAGTTGACGTCCCTCGGTGGCCAGGCCCCAGGCTGCACACGTGTGGAAGAAGTCCCCCCTGGTGGAAAAGCTGGGAGGGGGCCAGAGAACATGGGCTGCCCCTCCTCCGGGCCTGCCAGCTTGTAGGCTCTGTTCTGAATGACACAGCTAATTAAGGCAAGTCCTACCGAAGCGCCAAGCTCGACACTGGAGCTGCCGAAACAGTACTAGCCTGCCTTCTGTCACAGCTTCCGGATGAATCTGTATTTCAGGGGGTAACAGCTCATCTGTAAATAAAATAAAAATATCCTCTGGGCTATAGCCAGGTAGCCCGCTCCTGCCCTTGGCCTGAATGTGATTAGCACTTTGGCTTCAGCAGGTGGGGTTGAGGGCAGCTGGGTGAGAGAATCAGTTCCATCTTTTAAGACCTCTGCACTGGTGATTTTGGTAACTGACTTACAAACGGTGAGGGTTTTCCCCTTTCGTGCCATCTCCCCAACTGCACTTCTTTAAAATGAAGCTCATTTTGATATAAAACATGTTTCCTACTCAAGGCCACAAAACAGAATGACTACGGCTCCAGCGTGGCTGGCATTGGAGCTGAGCAGATCTTCCTCAGATTGGGTAGGGAAGGGTGCAAAGTGGGGCCGGGAAACCAGGCTCCCCAGTTCCAGTCAGAATCTCAAAGGTGACACCCAGAAAGACCCAGCGAGACTGTGTCTCTAGGTCTAGTCAGGTCAGGAGGAAGAAGAGGCCATAAAATCAGGAGGTCACACAGACACAAAAACAATCCAGTCAAGCTGGGCCTCAGACGAAAAGTAGCTATTGGGTTTGTTGTTGTTTTCACACGCTGCTATCTGAATGCATTTAAGTAGCATTTCATTTTATTTTCTAAACGGATCTTGTGTGTGAGATCCCTGCCTCTTCTTCCAGGGGCTGGAGCCAGCTAATGCTAACCTGCATCACAACCACGCCTTCTCAGAAGGACCCTTCTGCTCCTGAGAACCGACTCAGAAAGAAACTTGTAAATCACACCAGCAACGGTGACAATAAAAACAAGGCAGTGATCTTCACAGCTTTTCTGTAAATCTAAAACTCTCTGAAACTAGAAAGTTCATTTTAAAAATAATAAGGCAGCGTCAATCACTTAGGCATAACATCTGCCTACATAGCCAGAAAAAAAATCAGTTATTCCAAATTCCATTTTGTTTGATTTTTGCAAATACGCTGTGTGTGTAACCAGGTGGTATTTTGATGTCTGTTTTATGCTTTTCTGTTCTGTCTCTTTAATAAGCTTGGAAGGACGACGCACATGGGTTACATTTGGGGCTTGAAAAGTTTCCTCGCATCCAGCCACACAAGAAATGACTCCCAGTATATCTAAACTTGTCTACTCCGCTGTTAATGTTCCAGGGAACCTTTCCTTTCTTCACCCCAACAGCAGCATGTGGGGAAGGCATCAGCCAGGGCCGTAACACAGTATTTCCCGGTTCCAATTAGGTAAGGAGGAACAGCTGACTGTACTTTCAAATGTGCACTGGGCTTTGGAAGTTGGGTTTTTTGTTGTTGTTGTTGTTGTTGTTTTATGTGTTTCAGTTTTTTACCAACAGCCCAGTTATAAGAAGTCTGTCGCTTCTTAGCAAGTTGCAGCAATTCCAAAAGCCAAACTCTGTGACAGTTTTTTTACACATCAGTAAAACACACAAGCAACCCAAAACCACACACGTAACTCAGTTTTTGCATGTTGGGTACTATCCTGTGAAACATTCTCAACAAATCCCTGTCCTGAAAGTTCTGTCGGAACAGTTATGCAGATAAGGGGGTTTTCTGAGATCTAAATCTGCAGAGGCGGTTTTCTGTTGCCATGAAAGGCTTTCTAAGATGTGCACGGAAAATGAACTTCCAATAATTGTCTCCACAGTATTAATGTATACCTTCTGTCGGAGAGAATCCGTAACCTCATCAACGAATAGCATTCAAATAAATTTTCATTGTCCCGCCTCACAAAGCTAAGCTTAAGTGAATCTTAATTTGTTATTCATTCTTCTTGTTTAGTTCATAATTTGATGCTAAACGTGGTGACACAGCAGTACCCCACAAAGCTCAATTGCATCTGTCCTCAGATGCATTTCTCACAACTACCCAGGCTTACGTTTTACACTAACAAAGTCTACACGCTTACAGATGTGTAACCTAAATAGAGAGTGAGGTGGTGATTTTTTTCCCCCAAAGTATAACAAGCCAACATTAATCTCTTTCCAAATTCGGAGTCTCTTTTTACTATATCCATTCTGGCTAACTGTGCCTCCTTTTATTTTATTTTTTTAACCTTTATTTGAAGCAAAAAGTACTCTTGACAAAAGGCTTTTGGTTTAAAACAAATGTTTGCCCCAACTGGTTAAGGGCCACAGAAGTAAAAAGGTTTCTGCAAAATATTCCACAAGCTGATTTTTAATTTACTGCATCATCAGCTACTTTTATGATAATATTTAATCTACTGAAACAAAACCAGCCTTAGGGGAAAGCACAACAACAAGGAGAAAGTGAGTTTATTTTTAGCACTTCCATTTTCGTGGAAGGTAGCCGGGAAAAACCAAAACAACTTCCCCGAGGGACAGTCGTGTCTTTCTTTCTCTTTCTTTTTGCTTTCTCTTCTTCTTCCCTCTTTCCATTTATTTTTTCTCTCTTTTTTCCTCAGTGGCTGGGAAAATCAAGTTCAAGTATATATTTCACTGAGTGCAGTTAACGAGTCTCAGTAAGCAGGAAGCTCCAAGAAAAGAAACTATCACCTCCCCCTCCCGTTACACCTCAAAATTTATAGAGCGATGATAAGTGTAAATATCCAACCATGGTCCAGATGAGCAGATCCCTGGAACGAGGAGAAGCCTGGTGAATACACCGCTTCATGAGGTCAAGTTTGGAAAATGTAGCTCAGATGTTCCAAGTGCCAGGCCAGGCTGGGAACAATGTCATTATTTTATATCAGAAAGAGAGAGAGAAAGAAAGATAACATAATGCCTCAAAATTCCTTGGGTTCCTTCAACTCAGGCACCTCAAAACTTTGGACTTTACTTGGAGACAACTCAGAAGTGGGCAATGGCAAAGCAAACTAAGTATTCTAGGGGCTCTTTACCGTGTGAGTGTGTGTGTGTGTGTGTGTGTGTGTGTGTGTGAGCGTGCACTCCTGTCTCTGTTAAAACCAGTTTCCCAGGAACTAGGCACTGACTATAGTGCAAGATGGTAAGCGGCTGCAAACGAAAGCAACCTGGGAAGCGACGTCTCAGGCACGCAAACTGGACAGACACTGACCCAGGCCAAGGGATCCCTCCCTGAAGGGAACTCTGCTTCCAATCAAAAAGGTGCCACGTACCTCCCCATATTTTGAGTGCCGGCTCAGAGCTGCTAGGATGGGCCCTTTCTGAGTGGCAAGATGTTACAGGAAGTTTTGCCCAGGTCTTTGGGTAGAAAAAGCTCCTTTCCCAGGAGCACTGCGCCAATGGCTGTGTGCTCAGCAAAGTAGAAAATGTCACTGGAGCGAGAGCTGTGTGACAACAGCATGTACATACTTGCACACACTCTTTCTTCTGCCGAGCAGCCGCCACAGCAGCAAATTGCACAGAGAGCTCCAGAAACCAAAAAAGGCCAGCCAGACCCATGCTACCGCAGCCACGGCTGCGAGGTGCTGCGAGAGAAAGTTCAGGTTGAACTTCGGCTGGATGCTAGGATGTTTCCTCTAGAAAGGAAAGGAAGTTTCTTTGAGGCTTTGTAATTAGCTTGTTCGGAAGCTCTCTGATTCACCTCCCCACCCTACTTCTCCCTATCATGAATTTTGCATTATTCTATGCACAATAATACACATAAAATTAAATAAACAATTTAATTAATTTAATTAAAATTAAATATTAAACATATTGTGTATAAGGAACCTGCGCCTTTGATTTAATTGGGCAGGAGAACCCAAAGCAGTTTGGGTAACAGCAGAAAATAATTAAAAACAACAAGTACGTTAGCCTCTGGGTACAAGGACTAGTTGGGAGCCTCCTCTTGAGAAAGGTTTATTTAATTAAAATTAAACTAATCTTTGGAAAACATTTGATAAGTATTTCATAATACAAATCATAATCCAAAAAATGAGGTTCAGCCTGCCTCTCCACAATACAGGACAATCATGTTAAATAATTTATCTCTGGCGGTGGCCACCTTCCCCCCATGTGCACATATACAAACACACGCACACAGTAATTCCACAGACAACATGGTTGCTACGTTCAAATTCTAGGCAATGCTTGACTCACCTAGAGTCTACATAAATGTTAGCAAAAGGCCGGAAGCATCTTATGTCTCTAGCAAGAATGTAGAGGACTTCGTATTTGATTTTGAACAGGGTGTGGGGGTTGGGGAGTTAACACGCCCCCGTGGAAAAACACCATCCTGAATTTATTTAAAAGGAAAGCCCAAATGTTTTAGCAAGCCAATTCATCCCGGTCAGTGCTAAGACAGCCCAAAAACACAGAAAGGGCTGATTCCCCAAATCAATTTCAGATACAGTTAATTCACCAGGTATCATGGTTAGTATTTCATGTCAAGAAAGGAAGATTGCTTGTGCTGTATTTATAGTCCCATTAGTTGCCCCTGGTTTGTGTGGTGCGATCTGATGTCCAGTTACAGAGTATTAGATAAGATTAGACACAGAACACAAAAGAATGACAGCCTAGGCACACTCTTCCCCAGCAACTGTTCCTAGAGTCGTGCTTGCAAGACCCCTCAGACATCCTAGGTCTTTGCCAAACTAGGGCCCGTTTTGAACTCACTGCCTGAGCAGGTATATCACTGAAACAGCTGGCTTGTGGTTCAATGCTAAAATTGCTTACAAGGGTCCAGTGACAAGGGCCCACAGGTAGAATTCAGTCTACATCATCGAAAATCCATTTGTCCATCTCTTAAATATCTGGTACCTCTAAAGGAAGATTAAAGCTAGATCATCCATTGATTCAAATGATTCTCTTCATTTCTACTCCAGCATAAAATAACTCTATCATCAAGGCTAAAACAATTTCCTATATTCTAATGATTCATAAGGAATAAATCAACTATATGTGTGCCAAAGATTTACTAGGCACACATCATAAAGCATTTTGTTTTGTCTTTACAACATAAGATCTTCTATACACCTCGTGATGCTAAAATCATATTTTTTAGTGGCCACATGAATCCCAGAAACCATTGTTGTGAAATATAAGTAAGCACAGGAGTCACGACACAGAAAAGCCTTCAGTTGAACCTTAGCCTGCCTATACACAGGTTATTTTGAAGTGCCTTTGCACGAGAAAGAAAATCCCAACAATACACAGCATGCTATTTTATAAGCAGTAATTCACAATGGCAGCTAATAATTATTCCTGCAATATCAAGCATTCCTCCAAAAATTCACCTAAGCTTTTATCTGTTCCTCTGGTTTGTTCAACTTTTCTTTGATCACGAGAACAAAGTACCTTTGGAGACTTCCAGTTGGGCCCGAGTGACACAGCGATCCAAAGGGTGGCCTGCCTATTGCCAGACTTAAATTAAAAAAAAAAAATCTGGAGACTTGGCAGAACTAAGAAACATTCAGGCAAAAATATCCTGAAGCCATCTCTAGTCCAATTAACTCTTTCACATATTTATTGGAAATAGGTGCTTAACCTCATAGAAAACACCCAGCAAAGAGCCTGGCGCAGCCCTGGCTTCTCCAGGCAGGACCACAGCTGCGGCAGGGCTCCCCTCTGCCATCCAGGGCTTGTCAATGGTGCCCTTCATTTGCATGTCAATCCTTTCACATGATTAATATGTATTTATTGACCAGAGGCCTTCCCAACCTAGGACAAAGGGAGAAAGGCAGTGCTCTTTTAGAGCCAGCCATAACTTTCCTAGTAGGACTGACAATCGCGCACAGAAATAATTCCCTTTCCATCATTCAGATGCATAGGGTGACGGAAGAAAAACAGTCTGCTCTGAGCACCAAAAACTTGAGTGCAACCTCTCTGCTCCTTTCTCCTTAAAGTCATTTGTGTCCATTCTCTGCCACCTCGACAGAGGAATATGGATGGGCACTTCGAAGAGCACAGAAGAATGACTTCTGGCTTGGGAGCTTGGGTCTCTTCTCTAGCCCAGGAAGGCCTAGAAGGCTGAGGCCCACCTGCAAGGCCAAGCTGCCTGCAAACCCTGACCCACCTGAGGAAAAGGACCTGCTTCTCTCAAATGAGAGTCTAGAAAACAGAACAAGGCTGCTCCCAGCACATCCCATGATGCGACTCTTATGAATCTTTTATCCACTCAAATAAACGTCACATTTCCCAGACTGACATGTGGGAGTTTTATTTATTAAATAGCAAATCCCAGTTTTAAAAAAAGACCAGCCTTATGTCTACCAATAGAAGCTCCCAGAAATTCTCTCCTCTTACCTCCCATCACTCCTCCCACTTTGGGAAACAAATAAATAACAGCCTGGATGGTCGAACGGTGGCATCAACTTCCATTTTCACTCTGGCCTCTGCCTCTCAGAACATCAGGGATGAGACTCTAGACAAGTTTAGAAAAACTGTGTGAGGAATTAGGAGGGCTTCTGTCTGTCCTGGCGCCGAAGACATTGAGTCAGATAATCCAAGAGGGCTCTGTTGCTGCTATCGTGGTCATTTTAATCTTGATCCTGGGTGGTTCTGGGACCTGATCCATTAGATGATTGGCTTTCCACTTCTTCCACATTCTTGGCCCACAGAGAGGTTGACGGCTCAGTGTCCAGGGATCCCAAGGAGAAGTCCAAGAAGAATCTCTTACAAAACCCTTAGCTGTACAAAGTAAAAGAAAGAAAGGAACTTTCCTTTAGGTCAAAGTAGTTCAAGTTTAGCCTCTAAGTACCATAAATTCTTAGAAAAACAAAAACTCTCTCTCTCACTCTCTTTCTCTCCTATACACACACACACACACACACACACACACACACACACACACACACTAAGGGCATAAGATTTGATTTTTCTAACCGAAACACTAGCAAGAAACAGTTATCTTTCAGTTCAAAAGCACTCTGAATTTGTTCCCTCCCAGAGACTCTGTACCTGTATACTTTATGAAAGATGTTCTTTAGATGTAAACTCACTTTACTTTAAAAAGGAATGCTGGTGGTGTCGGTCCTCAGTCTGTCTCCTACCCTATCCAATTCAGGGCACTGTATAGGAAGACTGGCCACCAGCCTGCTCTTCCCACATTCTGGTTTGGGGAGGGTGAGTGAGAGAAAGCAGTCTAAATGGCCACGTGGCACTTTGTTTGACTTCAACCAAGTTCTATTTCGTTGTGTCATTTTCACTAAAACTGGTCTACATGTATAGACTGTGCCCAGGAGAAGCCCAGAAAGAGGTCTAGAATTCCAAGAATGTAAACTTCAAGGACGAGGCCTGCAATAGTGAATTTACCCCGAGCAATTAAACATAAAATGGCCCCAGTAGGATGTTTCAAATTTCTGCCCAAGTTTTGCTCATACAAAAATGTGATGCTTATAATAAAAAAGGTATTTTTTAAAATAACAACTCTGAGGAATATAACCTAAATGTAGACCCAGGAGTCACTTCATCTGTGCCTTTTTGGCTTTATCCACTTTATCCAGAATGTGTCAGGTCACACATCCCTAAGTGCCCTTTCCAAAGCCAAAGCTCCTATTCCAAAAGGTCCTTGGGTCTGCTGTATACAACCACATTTCCCAGAAAATGTGCCATCATCCCACATGTTGAAAACACTTAGGGACAGTCACGAGATGAAGAGGGAGGTGTCATGAAAGAACAAATGTAGTCTATAAAGGTCCTAAATCTGTGGTTTCTTTCTACTACATAAGCAGATTAAATGAACTAGATGTAGGGAAGAAGCTTTTGACATGATAAACTAAGGCAAGTGTGCCTGAACCTGACTTTCTTTGCTCCTTCACAGATCCTAAACTCACCTTAATTTAACCAACAAAAAGGGGCCCACAGGCACTGCCTCTGACACTGTGCAATTTAAGAGGCAGGTTAGCAATGCTCCAAACCTCAGAGCTCAGCCTGCAGAAATGCACGTGGCTCCCATGGCTTCCTAGGACACACTACATCTACGCAGTCAACCATAACGTAGGCATCATCCCACTTGTGCCCATCCCAGGATCAACAGGTCCTCGGATAGGGCCAGTTAGGTAGATTGAATAACTGATGTGAGCACGAGGAAGACTTTCCTTGAGATGTTTGTCATCACCAAAATCTACCTTCTGTCACTAAGAAACAGTTTTTATTTGGCTTTCAACTCACTGACCTCTATCTGGAACATTTGGTTGAAGCAGGAGATGGAAAACCTCCTAGATAGGAAAGAAGGACTGAGTACTCCAGATCATCCCAGCTCCATTTTTAGCACCCTCCTCTTTTAATTTTGTGGACTGTTGATCCAGAATGGGAAGGAGAGCATTTTGGTACCTGCTTTCACATGAAAATCACTGAATAATTAATGAAAGGAGACAATTGTTAGGACAAACAGTAAGCCCTATCCCCTTTCCCCACTGAGTACTGGGTGTCCACTTCTACCTCATATCGCACACTCCTGGAGGCTAGCCTCAGCCTTCCTGACCAGTGAGACCTGCCCAAGCTCCGTGGCAGCATATTGCCTTCAAAGACATTTCAGACTACTCCTCTTGGCCACTGAAGACCTTTGTGGTAAATCATTTCCATTAAAGGTGTCAAGACCCAACTGCCTTGCAAGTTATGAACATGTTGTGGATGCAGGAAACTGCATCCTTCTCAACCTAGTTTATATGAATACCCCAGGGTCACACTCAAATTCAGTTCCCAAGATGTCTGCTAAGGACAAACCAACCCCTTTGAGCGAAAGTAATACTTCAGCTGGGTATGGGGAAGCATACCTAGAATCCCAGCACCCATGGAGGCAGAGGAAGGAAGGTCAAAATTTTGAGTCCAGCTTTCAGTAATTTTTAGGGGAAACCTTGTCTCAAAATAAACTTAAAGGGGAAAGCTAAAAGAATAGTCAAGGGATACATAAATGTTGGTATTTATACACAACGGAACATTACTCATCTATAAAGACAGATAGGTTGGAGGCTTTTGTAGGTAAATGGATGCAACTTGAGACCATCATGCTCAGTGAAGTGAGTAGAGGAGAAGATTAAATATCAGATAGTCTCTCTAATATGAGAAACCAAGAGCACAATTATTTCATAGAACTCTAATAATGGGAAGTGGAGGGGAGAGGAAGAGGTGGGAGAGTTGAAAAGGGAGAGAAGAAGGATTTGCAATTTTGCCATGATATGTATATGCACAAAATACTCAAGATCAATGTAAACATTATGTGTGTATTGCATCTACACATATTAATAAAATCGGGCAAAAAGAATAGCACAGTGGTTAGAGCTTAGTAAGCATGAGGCCCTGAGTTCAATTTTCCAGCACCACATAAGCCAAGGGTGGTGGCAGAGAGAGAGCACGCAAGAAAGAGAAGAAAAGATTGGGAACATAGCTTAGTGCAGAGACCCAGATTCAATTTCAATACAGAAAAATAAAACAAAAAAATCAGAGTTTTTAATTCCCTGCAAGCTGTGAGCTAAGTTAGGTGAGAGGAAGGAAGGTGGTGGCCCCTCCTGGTTACCTTCCCCCAACAATATCTTTTGTGTTAAGGAGGCTTCCAGAGTGGGATGACTGGAATGTGGAGACACCACTGTATTGGAGTTAATAACACAGTGTCACAAAGGAATTTAAGGCTGAACTCAGGAAATTCTCCTATGGGAGCTTCTACTTTCTTTTCTTTAAAATTCTCTGCTGGATTTGAAAAGAATAAAAACCCTCTGTCTTTTTTTTTTCCTCCCCCAGAGGCTATATCACTTCCTTCCAACTGTCCCTATGAAACAGGGAAAATACCCCTGATGGTCCAGGATGCAGCCACCAGGCCACAAGGTGAATTTTGTGTAGCAAAGTTTCAAAAGTTCTGTATCCATTTCCAAAATGGATCACCCATTGCAGAATGGGCTGTACCTGAGCTCTGTACTTTAAAAGACATTTTAAAAAGCAGCACTCCTAAGCCTTCTTGGTGAACACAGCCTCTTGACCCAGCAAGGAGAAGTTTGTAAGGGCCGGAGTAGGATAGGAAAGAGACCCTGAGGGAGTCAGGGGGTAGCGCTCTCTGGCTTTTCCCACTGCATCCCAAGTTAGCATGGTTCCACTGTAAACAGGGAGTGATGAGGTAAGTTTGGAATGGGAATGGCTAGGATATTCCCACAGACAGACACCTCAGTG
Source organism: Ctenodactylus gundi (assembly GCA_004027205.1). Taxonomy (NCBI): domain Eukaryota; kingdom Metazoa; phylum Chordata; class Mammalia; order Rodentia; family Ctenodactylidae; genus Ctenodactylus; species Ctenodactylus gundi. Next base: position 700,214 of record PVKB01000289.1, read on the forward strand.
ATCCTCAGAGTTACCGCTCTGGACTTTGCCCCTCACTCCCCAGGTCCCAGGTTCCCCAGATCACAGGTCTGGGAGTCTGTGGCTACCCTGTTAGCCCACTCTGGCGAAGGCGCCGTGTTAGCCAGAGCAAATGAGATCCCCTTCCTGGGACGACTAGCACTGGGGTTTTTCCAGGCTGTGTCTCATAGCCAAGCGAGCTGGTGAACACCCAGCCAGCTAAGGATCTGAGACAAGGAGCCTGCTCGCTGGCTTTCCCAGGCCATGTTTGCCATTTGAGGGAATAAATGAAGCATCCGTAATCTCCATAAAAGAGCTTTCACGCTTCATTCTCTGAAACTAAGTTGAGGCTTAGATGGAAAGGGAAACGGGGACTTTTAATTTAAAGTAATGATCATCAAGGCTGGTGCTATAGGACCTTTGGGGGATAAGAGTCCTGCAGCTCTCCCTTTCCCCGGAAGACAGAGAGGCTGCTACGCTGCTGCCCACTGTTCCTCAGAGGGTCTGGATTTGCTGGGTTTGGTAAGTCAGAGGCCTGGCATCTGGGGGCGGGGGGGGGGGGGGGGGGGGGGGGGGGGGGGGGGGGGGGGGGGGGGGGGGGGGGGGGGGGGGGGGGGGGGGGGGGGGGGGGGGGGGAGTGAAGGAGGTCAGTGATAATAACAAAGCTCCCCTGTGAGAGTTAGGAAAGTGGGGAGACCTGAAAGGTCAGAGATCCGCAGCTGTCTCAGTGGAGTTCTGGGCCTCACTAAAGCCATTAGGGAGGACAGCAGTGACTTCTTCCCAGCACAGGAGACCAGCTTTGCTCTCGGAACCTCAGCCTCACTGGGGGGCTTGTGGAGGGCCCCTGGACCATCTCAGGCTGCTTTCCCCAGGTGGCTGGTCCTGCTTAGGGCCAAAATCTGCATTCAGGGGTGCAATCTTCTTTGTGGCTCCCTCCTCCATCCCTAGGTTCATCCAATCGCTGAATACAGATCAGCTTATCCAGGAAAGGAAAGGGACCTATGCTCACTTTTGGCTGCTTTGGGCCCAAACGAGGCAATGTCTTTCCTTCCTCCTCTCTCCACATTTTACTAGACAGCCAGAGTATCTCACTTCCAAGACAGTCTCAAAACCAACAAAATTACAGGGTCAGCCCTGTGAACACAAGAATAAACTGAGGCCTGGTACCCTGCAAAAGTGTGTTCAGCCATTCTCCCCGGGCCAGATTCCCTGTAGACCTCTGGCCCATGCCCTCCAAGGACCAAATCAGGAGGCCCAGGGGAAGGCCAGAACTCAATCTGCAGGGCATGGGGGCTGAGGAAAGCCGGCAAAGGGATAAAGGAGCCTGCCCAGGCCTGCCGGCTCCTCTCTCCTGCTGCACCTTTTGGCAGCTCCGCGGGCCTGGTGGTGCTACCAGGAAAGGCACAGAGCTAGGAGGGAAAGTTGGTCCAGCTAGTGCTAAGGAAATTCTGAGTAAACAGCAAATACGGCTCTTGCCGAGCCTAGAGCGAATAGGCCAAATGTCTCCAGGAAGGGAAGAGAGGAGGGAGCAAGATCTCTGTGCCCCAAGGCGGCCGCTTTCCTCCAGCCCATAAGGGACCCCGCAGTGGAGATTTCAGGAGGCGCTCACCTAGTCCGGAAAAGTTCAGTGGATAGCCCTTCGCGGGCCGGTCTTCCCCAGCCAGGCGCCCAGGAGGCCATCTCCTGTGCCCTTGGACACGGGCTCAGGGCCAGCCAAGGCCAGCGAGGGCCCCAACCCGGAGGGTTCGGGCTGCCCGCGTAGGGAGAGCTCACGCCCCACCTACCCATCCGGGACAAGTTAAAGCAGCACGAAGTCTGGCCTCGGCAGCCCTGAGGTCACCCCTCCCCTTCCTGCTTTGACCCCAGGACTCTCCGACGTCCAGTCTGTGCATCAGGCAGCAAACCGACTCTCGACATTCGTCACCAGCAACGGGCATCCCCCCCCCCCCAACACACACACACAGGGCGCGCCCCCCGGCAGCCCACATTAGGAAGCCGCCCCGTCAGCGGCCCAGGGCAGGAGGTCAGCTCTCTGCCCCCAAGGTCAGCAGAGGTCCCGCGTGGAGGCCGGAGGAGGGGGCGGCGGGGGAGGGGCAGGGCGTCCAGACCTCCCGTGGAGATGCCAGGAGAGGTGGCCCGCGAGCCCGGGAGAGGGACCGCAGGGAGCAAAAGAAACACCCGGGCACCGGGCGCGGCGGGACCTAGGCCGGGAGGCCCGAGGAGTCTGGCCGCAGGAGGGCAGCCTTGGGAGCGCAAGCGGAAACCTCCGGGCCGGAGACAAGGGAACGCAGGGACGGACCCAGGACGTTCTAGAAAGGGACGGTAGCGGAACGCGACTCCACCAGCCTACACAAATCGAAACTGTGCGATCTCCGGGACAGCCGGGAAGGATCGGGGCGGGAGCCTGCAGCCTGAGTGCGGCTCCCCGCCAGGCCGCCGCGCCGCGAGATGGCCTGGGTGGCCGCTCCCTCTGCGCCCCCGGTAGCGCAAGAGCGGGACTCGCGCTCGGCTGGGCCAGCTGATCTGGTGCGGCGAGGCGGGTGGAGCGGAGAGGGCGACTGCGCCGTACCGGAGGCCTCCCCTGAGCCCCAGGGCGCCCCAGCTCTGGATCCCACGGGAAAGTTAGGGGTCGGGCAAGGAGACCAGAGCCCAGGGCTGCGCGAACCGGAAGTGCATGCTCAAAGCGCCCTCCGAGGGTCGCGCGCAGCCAGGGCAGCCCCCGACCGGCTTCCTGAAGCATGGCCAAAAGACACGGTACCCGGATGTGCAGGGTGTCGCAGGCAGTCAGCCTGGGCTCAGGTGTGAGAGGAAGGCGTGAGGGTGGTTTGTGGGGAAAGAGGGTGACCAGGACCTGGGAAAAGATCACACTTCCCTGGGGGCCTAATCGGAGACCCGAGTGGGAGGCGTGGAGTGTCCTGGAAGAGTGGAATTGACCCCTCCCCTCCGTATAGGTAAGAGAGGGAAAGAGATGGCGGAGGCACTGAGGACTGCTCCTACCTAAGGATGAAACAGAGAACGAAGAAACGCCATTAGCTTAGGTCCGAGTTTCCCTTTACCAAGTGCCAAAGTCTGGAACATATGGTGGGGACTTGATACTGCCCAATACGAATGTGAGTCATTCTTGTGTTTTGTGATACGTAATTACAATGTAAATTTGAGTGTGATTTGGCGAGACCGCTGCAGGATGACCTTAAACCTCACTTTTCTTATCTGTAAAATGGGTCCAATGATGTATGAGGTTGATGGAATAAATTATGTATATCAACTAGCTAGTAATGCACGCATCGGCCCTCTTTAAGTTATAGTCCAATTATTATCAATTTTAAATTTCTGATAGGCTCCACTCTGCCAGATGGTTAAACTCTGTACCTGAAGGTGACGGGAAGGGAGCAGGGCAAGGAGAGACCTGCTGAGGTGGCTATTGAGACTTGTTTTTGCTTTTTTCAGCATCTACATTGTCTTCAGCTCTGAGGAAACTGAGACTGTAATACCTGCTTCTTGGAGAAGGAGGGAACCGATTCTCAGCATCCACACAGCCTGTGCAGTCAGCTTTCCCACTGGCAGTTCTCAGAGAGCAGAGCCCAGCATCTTTCTGCAGGGATTGCTTGTTTTCCACTAGACTCTCAGGTCCACTAGGAGCTGCTGGGGCTGTTCCACCTTGCACGTGTGTGGTGGGGGTGAAGGGGACAAGGAGGAATCTGATGGTAGTTTTGTCCTGAAATTGTGCCAGGTTTACACCCCATTCCCCAGCCGAATGGAATAGAAGCAGGCTGGTGCCCACCTCCTCTTCTGTGCCCCCTCCCTTCCCCACCAGCCTCCCTACCCCACCCCTGCTGCCAAAGTGGAGTCTGGAATCCTTGATAAGAATCCTCTCTTTAGGGGAAGATGTGGGTGTTACGCACTCACAGTGGCGATTCTCTGTTACCTCTGCTTCCTGAAGACTCCCCAGATGTGCTCAGAGCCATCTGCCTGCATGTCTGTGGGAAGAATCCAGAGTGGGGGAGACCATTCCAACTCCTGGGGTCACCACGGCCAGGAAAGGCTGATGCAAATTGGCATGTTGCAGGGGTCTACGGCTTACCAAGGTCTTTGAGAAATCAAAGAATATGTTTGCCCCTCTAGGAGTTAAGGCTGGGCGGGCACAGCGAGCAGTGCCGAAGTGAGAGGTGCTTAGCTGTCCTGTGTCTAAGCCCAGTCCTGCAGACCTAGCCATGCCCTGGGACAGGAAAGGGGCTGCCTCCCTTTGGCGGCCCTGTCACTAGCCTTCCCACACACCAGCCCATCTCCTCACCCTACTTCTCCCTGGGGGAATCCATGGAAAGAAAAGCACAGGCAAATCTCTTCCCAGCACTGGAAACAATGTCCTGTCCCCAATCCTGGCTAGGAAGAAGGCCATACTAGTGCCAGGGCATGCATGTCCTGCCTACATGCATCAGACACCAGTGTATTTCCTGCCCACATACTCCTGGCAGAACTTTTTACCCAGCTGTGTTCCTGCAGTTGCTGTGAACAGGACTCTAGACATCAGTCTGTTTAATGCATACATTTCCATTTGCAAACACACACGCATGGGTGTGTGCATACTTGCATCTGTACTCAAGGAGCCTACATGTGTGTGTTGCACATGTGTATTGCTTGTGTGTGTGCTGTCACTACCGCCTGATGGCACACTGTAAAGAGCCTTGGGCTGCCAGGAAATTGAAGGCTTTGTCTCTCATTTGCTGTGTGTTTTTGAGTGAGGCACTTTCCCTCTCTGGGTTACCCAGTCCCATCACCTGCTGCAGGTAAAAGAAAAGTCTTTTATTCAAGAAGATCTAAGGACAACTCCAAAGCCGATACTGTCTTCAGAGATCAATCTAACAGGCTTGGGGAAAGCAGGATGAGATCCAGTAGAGTCCCCAGCCATCCCTCTTTCCAGAAGTCTCCACACAAATGCATACTTTATCATCCAAGGAGTTGAAAGTAGGAGAAGAGGGCTGAGGTATCTGGTGGCCCAGACAGTGTGGTGCCACCTGCCCCAGGCATCATGATGAACGCAGTCTTCAGTTTGGACTCACTGTGATGTTCCGTTTGAGTAGACCAGGCTGTGCAACAAAGCCGGAGGACGGCTGGCTGGATGCCCTCCCTGCCTTCAGCCTTCTTCCCGTTTGCAGGGTAGAAGCAGGAGAAGAATGCAGAACGCTCGCAGCCAGAGGAGTGACTTATCTTGAACATACAAAGGAAAAGCTGTGTGCTGACCAATGGAGAAAGTATGGCTGCCCCAGAGAAGGCACCGCAGACACCTAAATCCCAGGAGTATAGCCAAGACCTCCTCTGGCCCTGGCTTTGGCTTGTAGAGCCTCTGGAAGTCTGGAAGGAAGCTTACCCCTGCCCCTGCAACTTGGCCTTCTTGCCCCACCCCCACCCAAGGTGAGGGAGGTGGGGGAGGGGTGAAAGGATGAGGGTGGTCAAGGAGAGGGGTCCTGAGGCACAGTGACCTCCCAGGTGGAGTTATCTCCGAAAGCCCTGCCAAAAGTGGCACATGGTGCTGTGTGAGCCAAGGAGGGGGCAGGCTAGCTACCTCTCAGTGTTCTGGGTAGCCTAGCCCTACCTAGGAGACCAATGACCTGGGCACACATGCACACACTCACAAACTGCACATTGGGATATTTCAAAGAGTCACTTTCAAACAGAGGCCCATATGCCTAAAACACACACTTCCACATCTCAAGCCTAAACAATATATTAATACTATCCTTAAACAAATACCACCCATGATATATTCCATGAACACATAAGCACACACAGGTGTATGAAGCAGGCCCATACATCCAAATACCAAAATATCTTCCTTCTTTGTCCTCTTCCTCTTCCTTTTTGTTTTTATTTATTTTGTACTGGAAATAGAGCCCAAGACCTTCATATTAAGCTACCTCTCCAGCCCATTTTTCAGTCTTGACTTTGAGACAGGGTCTCCCTAAGCCACAGAGTTGCCCAGCTGGGCTAGAACTTGAGATCCTTCTACTTCAGCCTCCCAGAATGCTGGGATTCCAGGCTTGTGTACAGTCCTGGGAAAAATATCCTCTCTTTCCACATGTCTTCTACTTCCTCCGTGCCCATCGCCCGCAGCAGCACTCCCCTCCCACCACCACCTCCCAGTGAAAAGGAGTTTCCTGGGAGAAATCAGAGACCTTTGCCCCCACAAAGAGCTAGGGATCAATACTGTTTAGACTTGGCTAGCATGTATTTCCTTCTAGGCTGAGGGAGATTTAAGTTTATGGTTCAATCCAATCTGTAAGGGGGAAGGAAAAAAAAAGGAAAAGCAGAAAATGAGGAAGTTGAGATGGTGTGCTCGGGTATTTATCTCCATGCAGCCCCAGACTTTAATGCACAGGCGGCTCACTAAGCCAGCCACATAAATCAGAGAAATCAATGCCCGCTTATGGTCATTATTACTTTGGCTTTTTCTTAGAGGATGTACAAAAAAAAAAGGTCTGACCAGAGGCCTTCTCCCCTCCTTTCTGCCCAATCAGGAAGAGGGGACAGAGAAAAGATAGGAAAGCCATTCTGGAGAGGACCTCAGGGCCTTAGGCAGACCCTAGTGGCACCAACAATCTGAAGATGAACAAGCACAGTAGAGACAGGAACAGAATACACATAGGGTCTCAGACCTCCCACTCCTTCCATTGAAAAATGAAGAAAATGTCCACAGTGATGGAAAGCTAAATGGAGATAATGGGGGAGAGATGGAATTATGTAACAATCACATGGCTATTCACTTTGGGGATAGGTCAAAGGGAGGGACAACTACCCCCTCCTCACCTGCTGCTTCCAGGGAAGAAGGCAACGCTCTTGGCTTTGCTCTCTGGCAGAGGTAAAGAGGAGCCTTAGGAAACGGTAGTCAGCCTCCTGGGCTAGCTGCTCACACTGTTGTGTTTAGCCTCTGAATCTGGCTGTCTTGGGGGCTTGGGGGAGGGTAACACAGTTCCCAGGCACTCAAAATGGGAAGGTTTCTGCAGAGCTGAATACTCTATTATCATCTCCAGGTGTACTCAGAGAGGGGGAAGGGACCAGAACCCTAGCAGAGGTTCTGAACAACTGGATCAGGTGCCCTGGCTACCTTGAGCCCCGCGCTTCTTAGGTGGAATCCCATAGAACTAGAAGACTCCCACAGAAGCCCAAGTGGAGAGAGAGAAGGCAGCAAAGCAGGTGCTCTAGTCTCTCACGAAACCCACTGCACTTCTGCCAACCCTGCAGGCACATTGGCTGAGCACCTATGGTATGCAGGGCTACTCAAGAAAGCAGTGGTGGGGTAGAGGAAGGGCGTTCCTGTAACCAAGTTGGAAACCTAACGTTAACTGCATCCTCTGACAACCCCCAGTTCCCAAAGCCTTGGGAGGGTACTTAGTGAGGCACCTGGCTTCTCGGGTATGAGAGTTGGCACTCTCATTTCCTAGCCAGGAATGAGTAGAACATTGGGTCAAATCGAAAGGATTTTTTCAAGAAAAATAGGTAGAATGGGACTGACCACACTCGTTTTCCACTAAATCAAGTCAGCAAAAACAACAGGAAGGAAGCTTAAGAGACAAAACAGTGTTCCCACACATGCCCACCCCCCAAAAAACATACCTGCAAATATCCCAATGTGCAAATACCATATAAGTATAGTACACATACTGTGAATTCACAAACAGCCAATCTCATCACAGAGAAATGGACGCTTAGTTGCATGATACACATATGTATAAGAATTCACAAAAAATTGTTAGGAACTTACAGAAACCAATATCCACATGCTATCAAATATTCACTCAAGTATGTACGCACACCTGCCTGTCTAGCCACATACATGCACACAGGTACATACATACATGTCACGCTAGAAGGGAAAACAAGGGGAACATAATTCGAAATTTTAAAAAAAAACTGGATAAAGGGGAGATGGTACCTCATGAGGAGAACCCTCCCATTGTACCCTCACTCTTGAATGTTGGGTGACCAGGGCTTAGCCTCGAAGAACCCGCCCCCGGGCCACCAACAAGAATCCAGGCATTGGACTCTGGGAGGTCAAGGTGTCCTGCTGGCCACCGGAGATCTTGCCTGTGTGCCCTCCTCAGTGAGGAAGTAAGCCCGGGGTTTGCTGGGGATGCTATAGGACATAGCGTAGGTTTAGGGTCAGGAAGCGGCGCACAGCTTTCCCGGAGCTCTGGCTCCCCTCCCCTGGCCTTGCAGCCTGGCAGTAAGGCTCCCAGTGAGTGCCTCTTCGGACCTGCTGCCTGCTCCCGAAATCACTGCCCCAAAGGAAGATCCTGGAAGTCCAGGCTATGAGGCCCGGCCTTGTGCAGCTGGCAAGAACAACCTCTAGTAAAACCCGCGGCTGAGGAGGTGTGTAAATGAGTAGGAGAGAAAGGACAAGAGGAGGCGTCCACGCAGCAGGTTGAACCGAGGACGTCAGCAGAGCCTGGGCTGTGAGGGAACGGGAAGCGGCCGCAAGGCTTGCAGCTTCCCGCGTCAGGGCTGGTCTCACCCGCCTCTGAGTTCCCTTGAACGCAATCGCAATCGGGGATCCGGAATGTCCCGCCAGACCCTTCAGACCCGGTCCAAACCCGAATCCGAGCCGTGGGCGCCAGCCCGCCGCCACACCTTTGCCTCCCGCGGTCCTGGTGCGAGCAGCCTGCAGGCCTGGCCCGGGGCGCGGGCCCTCTCCGACCCGGTGCGCAGCGGCACCGCAACCGGGCCCCTCGCCCTTCCCTCGCCGGCCGGCAAAGAGGAGGGCCACCCGCGGCTCGTGAGCACAGTGTACACTTTATTTCAGACTACAGGTTTCTGAACATAATAAAATCTTTGGCTTGTAGCGGCGGTTCAGTCTCGCAGTCTGTGGGATCGTTATTTCTCAACGAGTCTCCGGAACGGGAAAGGGGGGCAAAAGAGACAGACCGACAGGGCAGTCCCGGGAGGCTGGGGAGGCGAAGGGCAGACACGCGAGGACGCACGATCTCACGCACACAAAGAAAAGTCCCCGAGACACGAGGGCCAGTGCGGCAGGGCGGGACTAGGAAGAGAGGCAGAAACATTCAAAAGAAAAAAGGCAACAAAAACGAAACCGGGCCGGGGCAGCGAGGCAAGGGAAGGGGGATAAAATAATTATAATAATTATAATAATTATAACAATAATAATAAAGGAGATTAATAAAATGTCCAGCAAATAGAGATCGCTACACATATTTGTTTTCCTTACCTGAAATTAAATATATACAAGGTCGTAAGCGGTTTGGCTAGATAGAGCTTTAGAGTTCTCAGTTTCATCCCTTATACGGTGGATAGAGAATAGATCATACTTTTCGATAGCACCTGTCCGAGTCTCTCTCAAAACTGTTTTTGCTCACGCGTGCGTGTCCCTTCTGCGGGTCCTCCGTCAGTCAGTCTTTCTCTTCCCGATGGCCCCCTCCCTCCTTGGCGCTGCCGATCTCTCCTGGGCGCGGGCCGGCGAGGCGGTGGCGGGCCGGGAGGGGGATAGGGCGCCACGGCCCCGCCGCGAGGCCCGGCCCGCCCGCCTGCCCGCCGGCCGCGGCTACTCGCTCTCGTCTTTGTCCTGGACCGTGGTGGTGGAGTGGTTGTACAGTCCCTGGGCCATGAGGTGCAGCGCCAGGCCGTTCTTGATGCCGGTGGCCTTCTTGATCTTGGCGCGCTTGTTCTGGAACCAGATCTTGATCTGGGACTCGTTGAGGCTGAGCTCCTGCGCCAGGGTCTGCCGCCGCTGCTCGGTGATGTAGCGGTTCGCCTGGAACTCGGCCTTGAGCCTCTGCAGCTGCTCGGCCGTGAACGCCGTCCGCGGCCGCTTGTCCTCCTTCTCGTTCTTCTTCTTTTTCAGCTTCCTGGTGCGCGGACCTGCAGGCGGACCGGGCCGGGTGGGGGTGGGGGCGGGGGGCAGAGGGGAGGAGGGGAGAGCGCAGAGGACGCCGTGAGAAAGGCAGAGCCCTGGCGGGATCCGTCCCGCGCCTCCAGGGCGATCGCAGAGGGCCCGCCGCTGCGGCCGGGGCTCCCTCCCGCCAGCCAACCCTTGGCCCTAAGAGCCCCCTCGCTGGAGTTCCCTACTGGGGGAGAGGGCAGAGGAGCCTGGCAGAGAGGCCTGGCCAGGTGGTAGGTGCACCCCACAGCCTAACCAGAGAAAAGATAACCTGCAACAGACTTGCCCCACTGGCACTTGGCGGGTGGAACTCGGGGTGGACCAGCTCTTCCTTCAGCCCCTGAGTGAAAAGGCCAGGGGCAGTGAGGGCGGGCCCTGGGAGGATGGCCAGGCTGCAAACCCGTATCCCCTGGAGTTTTCTCCAGGAGCTACCTACACCAGACACCTACAAGAAGACTCCATCTGCTTGCAGCCATCGGCCCCAGAGAACAAGAGGGAAAGGCTGGCAGTGGGCTGCCCAGCTCCAAAGAATCTGGCTTCTGCCTCCTCTACTCTCCTTTTGGCCTAAGGAAGCTCTTTCTAAGCCCAAGAGACACACTGCTTTCTGAAGGAGAAGAAGAGGCCCTCCTGGGCTGCAGGCCTGTCCCAGGAGCCTCTGGGGTACTCCACTTTGCCCATCTGACTCTGGATGGTGCCAGTAAGAAAGGAAGGCCTTTCCCATTCTCCCAAGAGCCACATAGACAGGGTGCCCCTTTATCTCTGCTTTGAACACACGTGCTGAGATTTCAGATTTGAAAACTCCTGAATGACAGAAAGAAAGCCAGACTGGATTTCTCTGCGCAAGGATGGCATTTGAGAGGAGACTCAATTCCTTTCCATATCCAAGAGCTAAACAGGGGTGGAAAATGGTGACAGAAGGTTGATACCCACAGAAATGTGTGCTGTGTCCCCAAGACGGGTAGGAAAGCGGCCACAGGAAGACTCCCCAAGCCTTCCTCAAATGCTAGTCTAAGAGGAGTCCTGCTATGGGGGTTCCGCCCTGGAGAGAGGAAGTCCGGCCAGTGGCAAACCAGGAAAACACCAACTCTCCTGCGGATGCAACTCTCATGGGTCTTCAGCAGGGGAGCCCAAAGCTGCATGTCTGTTTATACCATGTCTCCTGGCATTGACTTGCTAGGCCCTATCTTGCTTATGCAAGCTTACACAGTCAAGTGAGAGTCCTTCAGACTCTCTGAAACTGCCTGGAAAGAAGGTTCCTTACAAGCATCTACAAATCCAGCAATAGGGAGGTAAGCTGGGCAGCTAGAACCTGTGACAGTTCAGGGGCTAGGGTCACCAGCTGTCCTATGACAAAGAGTCCAGACCAGCAGTCCCTGTGAACTGCCCATGTAGGCGTCAGACCTGACCCTCTGCCTCTCCAGGCCCGAAAGGAGGAGAGCAGTCAGGAACAAAAACAAGGCCAGCTTTAGCGGGCTTCCCTGCAGAACTCAGGCTTAGGTTAGCAATTAGCTTAGCAGGCCGAGATGGCCCAGGAAACGTGCACAACATCAGCAAGGCCCACTAAGCATTGTGTGTCTGAAGCACGTTGGCGTAGTGTGTGTGTGTGTGTGCGCGCGCGCTTGCGCGCGCATGTGTGTGTGTGTGTGTGTGTGTGTGTGTGTGCGTGCGCGCCGGGACTCGGAGGCACGGACACTTGTAATAAAATCGTAGTCTCCTGGCCAGTCCGAGCCACGGAACCTGACAGCTCAATCACTCTATCCATCAGGCAAGTCAATCAAAGCAGCTTTTCGGAGGTTCAGGGAGCCCAACGTGTCAATAACGGGGCTCGAGATGGCGGGGGCTGATAGCGCGCATCGATCTGCGCACAGCCGGCAGCAGCAGGGCGGCAGCAGCGAAAGACCTGCGGAAGGACAGCCCTGTGTGGCTAGCTGTGCCCGGCCTCCTGACAGTCTCGGGCCTCTGAAGCCCTGATCTCGGGCCAAAGTTCCTGCCGCTCTCCTAGCAGCCCCCTCTGGCCTGCTAGGTGTTGCCGGCCAGTGTGACCCGCAGGCCTTGGCTTCCCCTCCTGGCGCCCAGTGGCTGTCCCAGGGCAGATCCTGGCCTGGGATTCAACAAGCGCCCTGAGAAAAGAGAGTGGTAGGAAAGCCCAGAAAAAACAGCCTGCCCTGGGAGAACTCTAAGGGGCAGATGGGGGGGGGGGGGGGGGGGGGGGGGGGGGGAGGAAGGAGGAAAGAACACAACGTAGGCCGGATACAGGGGACCCACAAGGAGAAGCTGCTGCGCAGGACTGGCTCTCCTGCCTTCCGCCCTGATTTCAAGCCAGAGCCCAACTTGCTCACCTTTCTCTCTCAGCGCCTGCCGGCTCCAGAGGACTGAGGCCCAGGGCCTGGCCTTTCTACCAAAAGTCCTTCTCCAGATTCTAGTCACCCGGGCTCATTCTCCCCTTGCTGAGCGTGTGGGAGCAGGAGACAGTGTTGAGTTCAATCCCTTCTCTTTCTTTCCCAGTGCTATGGCATAGGTCTCTATCTATGTAAAGGGACTCTCCAGAAAATTTGGAGGTAACGTTTATGTCTGTAAGAACCCGCCTCGGGGATTATTTCTTTGATCCAAGCCTTCCCTGGCCAAAGCCGGCCTCAAGACCAGGCTGGTAGGGTTTCAGACCCAGATCACTAGGCCCACCTTGTCTCCAACTTTAAACATCCCCTTTCCGGGAGGAAAAAAAAAAAAAATGGGACTAATTGTGTATGTGTTCTAAACGTGTTTGAAGAATAATAAAGGTAAAGCTCAAAGAAGGACGCTGGGGCTAAGACCTCCGAATCCACGGGGCCTCTGGCTAGGAGAGGTAGCCTTCTGGGTAGTGGCCTCAGAGGCCAGGATCGCAGCAGTGGGGTACACTGGGGTCGTGGACGAAACCACCGACAAAGCAGGAAGCAGGCTTAGGAAATGACAGCCGCGGGAGCTGGGTCTGCTGGTCCCCTGCGGCGGTATGGAGCTCTAGGGGCGACCGGGAGGCAAAGCACAGCGTGCGCAGGGTACTCACCCGACGATGGGCGATCCGAGTAGCGCGTGCAGTAGACCCAGGCGGGCCAAACGAGGGGCTGCTGCGAGTCAGTTTTGACCACGGGCCCGCCGTTGGCGGAGCCCATGAGCAGGATGGCCGGGTTGCCGTGCTCCGGGTACTTGGGGCCCTGCGCGCAGGGGCTCCCCGCGCTGCCGCCGCCGCCGCTGCCGCCTTCCGAGGGTTTGGCGGCCGCCGCCGCCGCCGCCGCCGCCGCCGCCGCCGAGTTCCCGGCTTTGGACGCGCCCGCGGCTGCCGGCTGCGAGCCGTCGGGTGGGCCACAGTTCGCGTCCGGGGCGCACAGCAGCGAGGCGGCCCCCGGCGCCCGCGTGCCCAGCGGGTGCACGGGGTCTCGCCCTGCGCCAGTCTGGCCTCGATCGCGCTCGCCCCGGCCGCCGCCGCCTCCGGCCGCCGCCGCCGCCGCCGCGAGGAGCTGTGGCGGCGGCGGCTCCTTCTTGCAGCCGAAATCCGGCCTCAGGATGTTGTCGATGAAGAAGTTGGTGGTGCGGTGCAGCTGGGCCGCGGGCGGCGGCGGGAGCGCGGGCGGCGCGGGGTGCGGCGGCGGCGGCGGGGGCGGGGGCGGCGGGGGGAGGCGCGGGTGGTGGGCCGGGGGCGGCGAGGGGGGCGCGGGCTGCGGGGACACCGGCACGCTGTCGCCGTCGCTGCCGCTGCCGCCGCCCGCGCCGGGGCTGAGGCTCAAGCCGAGGCCGCCCGGGGCCGCCGCCGCCGCCCCCGCCGCCGCGCCGAGGCCCGAGTCGCGCTGACTCCTAGGTTCCGCCTGCTGCTGCTCTTCCATGCTCGGCCGCCCCGCCGCCCCGGCCGCCGCGCCGGCCCCCGCCCCCCCCGCCGCGCTCCCCACCCCACTTTGCCAGCGGCCCGTGGGGTGCGCGCAGGAAGGAGGCCGGCGAAGCCGCGGCGAGGGCGCGGGGCGGGTGCCGCGGCAGAAGCCCAGGCGTCCGGCCCGGATCGCCCGCTCGCTCGCTCGCTCGCTCGCTCTTATCGAGCAGAGATCTCGCGGTCTGTCTCCCTCTCTCTAATTTGTAGACATCCAGATATGGAGACACTTGGCTATTTCTTTTTCTTTCTGCAACCAGATTCAACGATTTGTTTCAAATGGGGAGTAAGCCACGGCCAAAAAAGAAAAAAAAAAGCAAAAAAGAAAAAATCTTCAACAAAATTTTGTTCGTAAAGGGAAAAAACAGTCTTTAAAGTCTAGCCATCCTCCTAGGCAGTAGTGAGGGGTTTGACTTCCCCGAGTGTCACGCTCAGCTGTGCCCAGAGCGCGAGGCTGGCAGCGCCTTTAATCGCCTTTGCTTTTTTTGCAGGGCGAGCGCGTCTTCGCCAGCGCCGGGCTGGCTTTTTTTTTTTTTTCTTTCTTTCTTTTTTTTTTTTTTTTTTTCCTCTCAAATCTCTGACAGCTCGGATCTTTGCACAAACTCTCTGGCTTGAAAAAAAAAAATCACCCAGGCACACTTTTTGCCTTCAAACCGGAAGCACGTGAGTCAGGGCCGCACGTGTGCGGGACCAATGGCGAGCCGCGACTCGCGCTGACACTCGGGGCTCGGCCCAATGGGCGCGCGCGGGACTTTGCGGATAAATAATCCGGGGGCGGCGGCCGCGGGCGGAGAGGGGGTGCAGCGGCTTGGCCCCGTGTGTCCTGCCCGCCCGCCCAACCCCTACTCGTGCCCCTCCCCCTCCTTCCTGCTGCAGCGGAGGAGGGGGCCGCGGAGATCCGCGAGGGGCTGATTTCGGGGTGTAGGCAAATAGAGAAGCAACTCCATAAACAACTTGTTGGTGAAACGCGGGGTGATGGGTGCTCGCGCGCCGGGCACAGGGTCGGGAGGCAGGCGCCTGTGCTCTCCCCTCCACTCCACGCCTAAACTCGGCCTGGCATCCTCTTTGTTGGTGCTGCTGTTAGGAAGGGTAAAAGATTGTTGTCCCCGTCCGCGCGTGTGCACGCGAGTGGAGGACAGTGAGATCAGGAGGTTGGTGGTGTGAAATAGATCTGGAGTTGTCTGCTTTCAGAGGCGCAGTTCATTTTCCACAGAGAGCAAGCCCGGGAGGCCTGCTGCGCCTACCTAGCACCGGTGGTCTGTAAGTGTCTCTCGGGCCTGGTTCCCCGCGTAACCTTCCCGGGGGCTGCGCGCTCATGCTCTTCTCTGCCTGCTGCCTCCGCAGCGTCCCCGAAGTGCCCTGGCGCCACCGAGCTAGGCCCAGAGGGCGCGGAAGAGCCCTGGCGCCGGCAGCCTCTTCGCTGGCCGCCCGATCGCGGTCGTCCCAGTGTGGTGCATTGGGAAGGCCGCTGGCCCCGGCGCGTCAGAACGCGGATGCGCGCAAGGCCTGGGCTTGGGGTTCAGGGAAACCCTTGTGTTAAATTTCTCTGCAAAGTAAAATCAGACAAAAGTATTGCATTTCGAACGCTTGCTTTGGCCGAACAACAAGGTGGACAACGAATTCTGTCTAGTTTCAGGATAACTGAATCTCCTGAGATTGCGCCTTCGGCTGCAGCCCAGCATGCCTGTCCCTAGCTTTAAGGGACAGAGGCAACTCCAGCCTCCCCTACGTTCTTGATCGGCTGTCACTTGGTCAAATCACCTCGGAAGTTTTCCATTACCAGGAAGGGGGGTTGGGGGTGAAGACGTGAGGTGCCGGATACCTGAGAGGGCTGCCTGTACAGCTGTCTTTGAGGACCGTCAGCCGGGGTCCTACTTGTCTGAAGCCCACAGTGTCACTCAAGGAAGGCACCAGCAAACAAGGCCTGCGTGAGATATCACTATGAAGCTCCTGCTGACTTGCCCTTCCTGACCGCCATCCCCTACTGGAACATCGGAGGGAGAAAGAGTTTCTGTGGGAATAGTGTATGGGACATGCGAAATCATCCCCTTGCCCCAGTTTTCCAGAAGAGTTAGATTCGGAGGAACCTACTGCCAAAAGCACAAGAGGAACTACTGCAGTAGCTGAAGTTTCTCTGAACGGCTAGTAGGGAGCCGGAATTTGGGCCGCGGGCTGCATCCTCCCGGCAACTCAGCGTTCCCAGGTTTCTGGGGCTGAGTTCCAGATCGGACCTTCCAGGCGGCCTGGTGGGGAGGAGCGGTCTCCCGAGCGCTGCGCTAGGCTGGCTCTCTGCGGGCGCCTCCACTTTTCCCAGGCCGCCGCAGCCCCAGCCCAGAGCCTCCCGGGTCCCCTTCTGTTCCACACCGGAGGGCTCCCCGAAATCTCCAGGTGTCCTCCCCGGAATGGGGTGGGATTTTATTTATATTTAAGTTCGCGAAATTGAAATCTTTATCCCGCAAGCGAGCGTGGGTACTTAATTAAATTCTAATTAGGACACTATCAATATCCTATTTAGCCGCGTAGCTTTTGTGCACCGCGGTCCCTTTCAGCGCCGTAAATAGGGTCTCGACGCCTTATCTCGCCTGCAGGAGACGCCTCGAGAAGGGCTGCGGAAGATAATTTATAGGTTTTAATTACTCTTCATTCCGCCTGATCAGCTTGGCGTTCATCACAGGCCTGTGAATAAAACCCTGGTCAAAAGCTCTGTCACATCGCGCTGGCAAGACGCTTAATCAAAGTGAGCGGCCCCGCGCGCCGCGCGGCCCGGCTCCTCCACGTAATTTCCAGCCAGCTGATAAAGCCAGCTGAATAATGCGGCGGCCCTTTGGAGACACCATTTACAGAAATGACTTTATTGACGGCTTAACGTCGGTAATTCATTTTACCTTTCATGTAGTGGAGCCCGGATTTGTTACAGTAATGGGATGATAAATGCACCCGCGGCCCGCGAGCTCGCGCTGGATTAGGCGGTGCTTCGCGCGCGCGCTAGCTGGTCCCCCCACCTTCTCCCAGGCCCAGCCTGGGCCGGATGCTCAGTGACCTGCTTGGTCTGCCTTCCAGACCCAAGCCGGCCCTGTGTCCTCTCTGTCCCGAAACTGAACCCACTGTTGGGAACTGTGTGAGAGTGCCTTGGTGCCCCAGCAAGCCTCCAGTGAGGTGTGTGCGGGCTGAGTGAGCCAAGCGCGGAGGTAAACGATGTGTGTGAGGGGTCCAGCGGCCTCTGAGCCCGAAGTACAGGCAGGGTGAGTCTCCAGTACAATGTGCGGAAAAGGGGTTTGGTTCGTGGGGTGTGTGCACACGTAGGTACATTGGTCTGGTCACCCTTCCAGGGTACTCAGCAGTTAAGGAATTTCTTCCAACCTGAAGGATGCCCAGGCCAGGATGATAGACCGGTGTAGCAAGGGAGGCAACCTGTTCAAAATGAAAGCAGCCCCCTTTCTCCAAAGGTCATCTGCTCCCGGGCCACAGGTATGACAATGCATGCAGGTGGCAGTATCCATTCCCATTGTCTTGCAGTTTCACGTAGTGGGGTCACCTGCACCTGTAGCCCCATTGAAGGACAGGGACTGGGCTGTGTCTTTGCAATAGTTTGATTGTTCCCAAGGTTGTTGGTTTTTTTTTTTAATGCAACTAACATGAAAGTGGAAAATGACAAAGAAGACAAGATTTTGTTACAAGCGCTGAAGGGTAGGAGCCCTTAATCTCTTTTCAGGGAAAGAAGGGGTCCATAGAGGCCATTGGTGGTGGATAAGGGAGTACAGCCCGTAAGGCAAAACTCCAGCTCCTACCCCTCCCATTCCCAGAACTGCTGCATTCCTTGGTGCCCATTAGGAGCTTTAGAGATCCCCGAGACACCCAGGCAAACACAGGGCAATGCTGAACTGTATCTGCAAGGCTGCCGGAGTCGGTTGAAGGTTGTGCAACAAGAAGACCAATAGATGAGTTTTCTAAGAGTGGAAACTGAAATCATCCCTTTGCCTTCTGTTTTCCCAATCTTGTAAAAACTGCTCAGCAATGTTGGAAGGTGACCACTGGCCTTGCAGCCAGGGGCTCGCATTTGTGTCCGTTTGTGTGTACAGGAGTCACCAAGAGAGAAAAAAACCTTTCAAAAAGCACCGTTTGCTTGTCCGTGTATAACTGTGTGGGTGCAGGGGACTCCTGTGTGTGCACACTAGCGTGCATGTACACCTAATTCAGCTCCATCAGCGAACAAGAAAAAAAATGTTTGCTGAGAGTTTTGCTGTCTGCCATTCAGAAAAGAGGGATCTCCCACCACGCAGGATTTGACAGAATTTTGGGTTTCCTTCAGGCAGAGATAAGTGCTAGAGCTGTGCCCTGAGTCTACCTCTTTCAAGGATGAGGGCAAGGAGCAGAGTTTGAAAGGAAACCTTGTAGCCTGGCCACATGAGTGCGGCCGGCCCGGCCGAGTAGGAGCGCCTTGCCTGCACACGGTGGTAATCGCATTTCGAGTGTAGATCAGATGGCAGTGGGGCCTCGTGGTGTGGGACATGAATGAGTTGTCGTAACACAATAGCGCGCAGCCTTCCTACGGGGACTGGGTGACCAGCGGTTTTGTTGGGAGTGAATGCGAGGAGATTTCTGCTACAAGTGCCGTGGTATTATTATGAGCTAGAAGGTCAGACTACACATCGCAGGTCCCCAAAGCCTATAGACCTTGGGAAATGTGGGGCCTCGAGCCACGTCATTGTACCTGACAGTCCTTTCAATAGACTAATTCAATTAGCGCTCGGGTTTTGGTCTTCATTTGAGGCGATAATAATGTGGGGGTGGGTAGGTACTGGGGGATTTGGTAGGTATTGGTTACGGATCCTAAGCAGTCCAGCCCCAAGCTCAGAGTGGGACCAGGGGAGGCCAGTGAAGGAAAAAGCCGGTGGGTGGGAGTGTGGTGGGCAAATGTTGGAAATTCATCCCTCTGTCGCTTCCCAAAATTGGGGTAGCAGCGGTGCTAGTCGAGGACTCCCTGGAAGAGTTCTGGGCTGGGGAGGGGTACGCAGAGAGGACTTTTTGCCCTTTGTGTATGAAATACACCCTTGAATGACCCGGTCCCTAGAGAGCCCAAGGAAAAGCCTCCTCTAGAAGGTTGTCACCATGGGGGACAAACAGTTCTCAGCACGGATCTTTTTGTTATAGAAATATCTCCCCCGCAACCCCTCGGATTGAGTCCTTTGCTGTGGAAAATGGGGAATATTTTCGACCATTTCCGTAAATTGATTCTATAGGCGCCCTCCCAGCCCTTGCTTCCCTGAGCCGGGCAGGCTGGACGCCGGGCGCCCGCCCAGACGACTGGTCGCTGTTCGCGGGTTTCTGTTCAGCGTTCGGGCTGTGCGGGAACGTGGCGGGACGGGACGCAGGATCGATTGCGAGGCGCGGAGCCGTCACCAACCTCTTTCCTGCAGCGGCGGGGCGAGCTGTTTACCCAGCCAGGCCCCAGGACCGAAGGCTCCTAGAGCTGCTCGCGGCTTCGAAAGCCGGGAGACAGCGCGAGCGTCTTTTCTTCTCTTGCCCCAGCCGCCCTGTCTCTTTGCCCTGAATCCCACCCAAACCCCAGAACTCACAGTCCTTTGGGTTCGAGTCCTGTCCGTCTCCCCAGGGGTGAAAAACATCGGAGTCAACTCAGCATCTAAGCTCGAATTTTCTTCTCTCCTTTATTTTGGTTTTGACCCTCTCTCGTTCCCTCCCCTTCCCAGGGGATTCCCGGGGCCCAGGCTCCCCGGCCAAGCGGCCCCTCTCCCACCCCATTCCCCACCTGTCCAAGCGGCTGCTCCCGCCTCGATCCTGCGGCGCGGTTCGGGGTCCACACCGACGGGCTAGAGCGTGTGCGCGCCGGTGGGTGCGAGTGCGGGCGCTCGTGAGGAGGGGCTAGCACGGCTTCCGGGTTCTGCTGCCCCCACCCCTCGGCGCGTCCACGCTCCCCGGGAGGTCCGGACCCCACCCCAGAGTTGGGGACAAAAAATAACCAGAGGAAAGAGGAAAAAAATCCACGTCCTGCCCACGAGAGCACCCCTGCGGTTCCGGGAGCGAGTTAGTTTTCTTTGCGCCGCGGTTGACTGGCCTTCTCCGTCCTCTGACCCCTGTGAGGTTGGGGTTGTCTGAGGCTTTTTTTCCCCAGTGACCCTGAAAAGGAGACAGACGTTCACCCACCCAGCTCTCTCTCTCTCGGCGCCGCACCTCCCTCCCAGACAGCCCAGTGGGGCGATCCCGGCCGCTCCTCCCCGTCGCCCTTGGGCATTGCACCTCTGGGACCCTCTTCCCAGAGAAGGTGCCAGAGAAGCTCCAAGTTCCAGCCACGATCCGTGCTGCGGAGCGACGTGGGGTGGCGGAGCTGTCTGGGTGACCAGAAGGAAAAAGTTTAGTCCGGAGGCGGGGAGTGCTGACCGGGAAAGGAACACCGCGGGAGACAGGGAGTGGAAGAAAGGGGGTCTACTAGACCCGTCTGCTTTCCGCACCCTGCCTGCCCCGACTCGATCGGACCAGGGACGCGGTGCGGAGTGGGGCTCGCTGCTGCGCCAAGGCCCTTCCCGGCCACCTTCCGTGTCTGCCTGATCCAGCAGTGCGGCGTTTGGGGCATGGGTGCAGCCTCGCGCGTGCGTGTTTGTGAGTGACCCCGTGCGCGAAAGTCTCCAAGCTGGTGTATGTGTGCGCGCAAGCATGTGCCCCGATGTAGACGGAAGGCTACTGTGCGCTCTCTTGTGCCTAATCCTCTCGTGGTCGCTCGGCGGAGCGCGACCGTCAAAGTGTGTGTCTGCATGGGCTCCACGCCGGTGTGGTGCCCGCGTGTGTCCATATGTGCGGTGTCTGCAGGTGTGTGTCCGTGTGTGCGTCTGTGTGCGGGCCGGGAAGAGGAGAGCAACTCCTTCCCTTTGGAAACCTTGTGAGGTTACATGGACCCCCGGCCTCTGGCCCAAACCAGCTGTTCAAGGTGTACGTCCATTCCTCCCTCAGAATTCACTCCACGCCCTTCATTGAGCTTTGCAAAGAGTGTTATTCGTCATCCAGATTAAAACAGCCTCTTTTATTTTCGAACGCCCCCCCCCCACCCCGAGCAACTTTGAATCCTGATGGCCAGGAGGGTGGACAACACCGGCCAAGGTCAAGATCAAAGCCAAGATGTAACCTGCTGCTAGTTTCACAGGGAAGGCAACTGAGACTTGGAGGGGGAAGGCTAGGTCAGAGCCCCACTGAAGCCACTATTTGGTCTCAGGGCTCTACGAACTCAGCTCAGGCAATGCGGGCGTCACTTTTGGGCCTCAGTAAAAAAACCAAGGGATGGATGGTATCCCCTCCCGGGCACCAGCCCACTCCATCTACCTCCAAGTCAGAGAGTGGGTGGTAGGGGAGAGTCCTGCGAGGCCGTGGAGGGTGAGGAGCCCCACAGATCCTCCTCTTGCCGGATCCCACCAGGGGTCCTTAAGGTCCGGGCCTCCCGCCTCCAGCTCGGCGACGCTAGCAGCTTTTCCCCAGCCTCCACTGGAACTTTGCAGTAGTGAGTGGCCCAGTTGGAGGTGGAGCGGAGTAGGCTAGGCCTCCCTTCCGGCGGGCACGCAGCGGCAGGGTAGAGGTCAGAGCCGGTCCCGAGGCCCTTCCGGGCGAGTCCCGCCCCTCTCCCCGCTCCGGGGACGCCCGCCCCGAAATTGTTACGCAAAGAAGTCCAGTGCGTGCCCTTCTAGCGATCAAAGCGTCAAAGCCGAGCGTGAGAGGAGAAGCCACTAACGGGTGGGCAGATGAGGAAACCCAGCTCGCGGACAACTCCCAAATTGGAAAAGCTCCTCTTGCCCTAATTCTCCTCCCTGCCTCTCTGCACTGCCTCCGTCCCCCCCCCCCCCCCCCCAAATAGGAGGAAAGACCGGGCCGGCTCAGCAGCTGAGGCGGGCGGCCGGGTGTGAGCCCGAAAGGGGGGCGCTGGGTCTGTTGAGGGGTGCTAACGCCTCCTAGGGGACCCGCGAGGCCCGGTCTTCCCTAGCCAAGCCGCCCGAGCCCGGCACGCGGCTCCCCAGCTGAGTTTGCAGAGCCCCAGGCCCGTTAGCCCCCGAGGCGACTCCAAATCAGGGGGCGAAACAGGGTTTAGTGGGCTTTCGTTTCATCTCGGAATCCAGCCGGAGCTCCCCTGTCGCGCCCCTCTGTCTCTCTTGGGTGGAGACGGGACCGAGGGAGGCTGGTAGGGTCGAGGGCAGGGTCGCGGCGCTGCGGGCGGATCCCCGGCTCGTGTGCCAGCGAGGAAGGCGCCACCTGCTGGCGCCATGGGAGAACTGCGCCGATCCAAGCGGCACTCGGGGTGGGACAGGCGCCGGCGCCGCGGGATGGTGGGGCGGGGGCGGACGCCCGGCTTCCTCCCAGACGGTTTACACCTGAAGGGAAGAGACAACGGGGTTCCCAGAAAAGAAAGAGAAAGAAAGAGACATTGAAAGGAGAAAGAGGGTGGAAAGGCGGGAGGGAGAAAGAGAAGGAAGTAAAAAGAAAGAAGAAAGAGAAAGAAAGAGGAAGAAAGAAAGAGAGAAAGAAAGAAAGAAAGAAAGAAAGAAAGAAAGAAAGAAAGAAAGAAAGAAAGAAAGAAAATTCTTCGTGGGAATCCCCTATATCACCAGAGCCAAAGCTGGAGCGGGAAAGTCCCACAGGGGCGTCTGCTCCGTGACGCCGGAAGCTGGAGTGGCCGGTAACAGTGGGCTGAGCGCTGTGCTGCGGCGGCGAGCCCAGGACTTAGGTTCCCCAACCCTCGATCACCCGCTGTGTGACCTTGGAGGGACCGGGTGCCCCTGGGCCTCGCTTTCCTGATCCCAAATCTGGAGAGCTATGAGTGCGAGGATCCCCTACCCAGTCCGGCTTGGAAACTACCAGACCCCGCACCCTTGGCGCAGACACCACGTCTTGTCCTCCGGCTATTTCTGGTTCTGAAGCGGGCCAGGAAGAGATCCCATTTGCACCCGAATCTCACACGCGTATTTCATCATATTACAAATAGGTTTCTTAATTGTGCGCGAATTTCATTTAAGTGGAGTAGTTTCTTGGCCTGACTTTCTGAGTGTCTATTAAAACATTTTAAAGAAGCTAGACAGGAAAATTTGGTTTATTTTCGGTATAGACGCTACTGGGGAGGATCTCTGTGGTGGGGACGCGGCGGAACTGCGTGTGTAAGAAGCTGAGACCTGAAGACTTGGGCCGGGCAGGGCCGGGCAGTGGTCGTTGTCACAAAGAGGACCCGGAAAAAGGAGGAAGGCGGGAGGGAGTGGAGAGGAGTTGGAGCCAAGGCTGGGATCTCCAGGCTTGAGGTGGGGGGCGGTATGTTGGTCCCTGACCCAAGCTACCTGCCATCGGTGTCCCACCAGCAGAAGAGGCGAACGTTGAGACCCACGCAGAGCAGCTTGAACCCCGAGTCACCTTCTCAGGAAGTTAACGAAGCGCCGACCCCTGGGGAGGGGAAGGAGCCACTACTTGGCAGTATTGTGAGTCACCGGAGATGGCATCTAAACCTCGGCTTGCAGTTTCCAGCTGTCTACAGCTCTGCAAGATGTGGGGCTCCTTGTGGGGTGAGGACCGACCGCCCGAGTTGGGCACGCTGCCTGGGGAGCTAGCGCGGCCCCAGCTGGGCAGAGCCCTGGCCCTTGTCCTCAGCGCTGGGCAGAGCGCGGTGGCCTCCTGGGACCTCCTCCAAGAATCCGAACGTTCCTTGAGACCTCCAGAGGGACTGCCATGCGGAACCTGGACTGGGGACTCCCGGGCTGTAAGGAGCAGCCAGTGGCTGCTTCTGCGACCGGAGAGAGCAGTTCTGGGAACCCCAAGGCGATGAACTTGAGCATTAGAGTCCGGGCTCCAGAGAAAGCCTGAGGGTGTGTGGGGAGTTGCTGGGAGTGGTGATCCAGAATGCTGAGGAATTTAGGAGATTGGAGTCTAACCACTCGTCCTCCTAAATGGCCGCTAAAGTGCCTGACTGAGACCGGGCTCAGCGGGGCCTTCTGGGAGGCTTGGGACCTGTCGCCGGGGAGCCTGTGTCCCACCTGAGGCTGGTGGGAGCTTGTCGGTCCGCGTTGTGAATGCGCCACGGAGAAGAATACCTACACGTTCCAACCCCGCAAACTCCAGGGTTGGGCCCCCACCCCACCCTTGCCATGCACTGCAGTCCCTACGTTTTCCCCGGCTGCCAGCCTAGCCCTGCAGCTGAGAGCCGGCTGCCGCCAGGTGAAGGATCTCCAGGACTGTATAGGTGCCCCCCCCGCCCCCCCGGGACCCAGATTTGAGGATCTGAGCTGAAGACTCCAGCATCCTGTGCTCTGTGGCACTCCTAACCCAGACACAGGAAAGGACTCAGCCAGCTGCGCCACCCAGGAAGGATGTTGGCGCCCACTTGCCACGCCTGGCACAGGCCAACTTAGAGCCACACGTGGATTCGTGTTTGAGTTCATTTTCACCTTGAACACAAGTGGTGCTCATTTCCTGAACGGAGATGGAAAGATAGAGGACAGGGGGAGGGGAAAGGGAGGACTGTACAGACAGACAACCCCGTGTGCCTTGGGGTCCTTCAGGGGTGGCCTACTCGGAAGGTTGTTGCACTCTCTGTATGTCGCAGGATTGCTGTGGGTGGGCACAGCTCTGAAGACGTCACCTCAGTTAGCATATTTAATTTTCGTAGGAGTCTGTTCCGTAGTGTCCTCTTCATCTTAAAAAGGTGGAAACTGAGGCCTCAAAGGTGTAATATCCAGCCCATGAGCTGCCTATAGCTAGCGAGAAATGTACAGCCAAGCCTGTTCTCAGCTCCTGGGTAGCCAGGTGGGGGCTAATTTTCTCAGAAGACACTCAGAAGTCACCCAGCAGGCCTCAGATTGGGAGTGTGGATTGGTGCTGCACTTTCTTCTATACCAAGGAAGGTCTCCGTGGCCCCAGGCTGCCCTGCCCGCCACTGTCCACTGCCAGCGTGAGTCCGGATGCACACTGATTGCACCTTCCAGGCTGACTCCTCATACCCAGGGTACGGGCCCAGCTCTACAGGTCCTCTGCTTGCAGCAGGGACCAGAATCCTGGCTTACTGAGGGAGACAGCCATCCAATTCCCATTCTGTCACCTATATGAGCCATTTGAGAACAGCACAGAAGGCTGCGGCCTTTTATTGCCCATTTTCCGTCTTGTAGCTTCCAAGCTCAGTGAACCCAGAAGGGCTGAGCATTAGACTCAGCTCAGCTGGCTGAACTAACACAGGGCAGAGATGCTCCCCAGACTGGTCCCCAGGTCCAAGCCCTGGGCCCCTGATAGCTGGTGTGCAGAGTATGGGGATAATTGCCAGGCCAAGACTTTAACAGACTTCTCGGCACCAGGCACAGAGAGGACAAAGTCCAGACCTGGGCCTCATCTATAAGGCTGCAGGTGTTTCAGGAACAAACAAGGGCCCTCAGAAAACAAACAAACAAACAAACAAAAAAACCCCACTTTTCCAACCTCACTGGAATAACCACCTCCTAAATGTCCCTCGATTCCTGCCACCTCACCAGTACCACCAGTGAAGTGGGTCCTTGCTGGCTGCGAGGGTTGGTAGCAGAGAGAAATGGATGTGTGACCTACAGGAGGGAAGGATCCACCTGGGGCTGGTACCGAAAGCATAGTTCTCTCAAGTCAGCCATAGGGCATCAGGGAACCCCAGAACAGCCCCCTAGAGACCCTTAGAGACAGGGTGGAAGGGGTTTTCTTTGATTCCAGCACACAGGAACCTAGCGTGGGTGGCGAAAAGAGAGGCAGAAAGCCTGTGGGGGCAGGCGTGCCCCTGACTGCCAGGGTGGTGAGTCCCACAGCTGCACACCTGAGGTTTCTGGCTTCCCCTTCCTCATTCCCCTAGGTCTTCCAGGCCCCTTTTCCTCTATACAGAGAAAAAGACCAAGAGGCCTCTAGGCAAGAAGAAGTAGTGCCCTGGCCACCTCCGAGGCCCCTGCCAAGGCTGAGGCTGGGCCCCACTGGGAAAGGCAGCAGCCTCACAGTTCCCTTCTTACAAAATTTGTCTCAGAATTTGTCAGCTGCTGAACTATTCCTGTTAGACTGTTTAGCTTTGAGAACCACAACTCTGTTTTGTTTTTTGTTGTTGTCTTGTTTTATTTTATTTTCTATAAATTTATTTACCCTTTTTTGTGAGACAGGATCTCGCTCTGTAGCCCTTCCCAAGCTGGTACTGAACTCACTATGGAGACCAGGCTGGCCTTGGACTCACAACAATCTTCCTGCCTCAGCCTCCGAAGTGCTGGAATTACAGGCATGCACCACCACACCCAGCTTATGTGGTGCTAGGAAACTGAACTCAGGTACTTAGTTCTCGTTAGCGCTTGCTAGGCAAGAGCTTTAACCTCTGAGCCATCCCTCCAGCCCATTTTATTTTATATTTATTTTTATTTTTTTCCTGTGCTGGGAATTGAACCCAGAGCCTTCATACTGAGCTACATCCTGAATCCTCTTTTTATTTTTTATTTTTGAGACAGGGTCTCGCTAAGTCATTGAGTTGCCCAGGCTGAAGTTGAACTTGTGATTCTCCTGCCTCAGCCCCCCATAATGCTGGGGTGACATGCCTGTGTCACCAGGCATGGCTAATGCAGGGGTTTTAGAGGAAGCTTTCATAGAGAGATTTGGTAAGAAAAAGAGGGTACATTTGAACTTTTTCTAAAAGGTGCCTGGACCATGCATGAGACAAAATACACCCCTTCCCCGAAGATGGCAGGGGCGCTAGAGCTGGACATGCAGAACGGCGTGATTGGGGAGGAGAGTCAATTACCTTGGCTGGGTCACCAGAGGGAAATGAAGCCAAGAGATCACGTGGACCCTCTTCCCCCTCCCCAATGCACCTTTAGCACTTATCTCTTCCCTGTCAGTCTCCCCAGCTATCAAGTGTGGACTGGACAAGAATGTTGCAAGGAAAAACTAATTAACCAGCAGCACAAAGCTTTGGAAATATTAAGTGTCATGTAAATGCCTAATGCTAATAATAATCTTGATGGTGGTAATTATGTTCCAGGAAGCACACTCCTAGACAGCCCAGCTCTGAGCCTGAATGGGTTCCCTGTCTAGGAGGGGCTAGAAACACCCATCCTCTTATGGCTGAGTTGAGGTCAGCTCTGAATTGGTTCCATGGAAGGTGGGTTCTCTCAGCTACACCCCATTACCTCACAGAAGGCCCCCACATGTTGAACCTTGGCTCAGGGTCCTTAAACAAGGCTGAGCAGCCTCTGGCGCTACAGGTCTTTGCCTACAGAGTTGAAATAATAGTCCCTGCAGCTCAAGATGGCAACAAAGATCATGTGACAGAGTGTGTGTTGGGCACTTAGCACAAGGGGCAATGGTTAGTGCAGTTCATCTGCTTGTTGTTCAACACCTATCTTTTACTTAGCATCTCAGGACCTTTCCTTCTGCATTTCTGGTTGAGATGGTTGAGGATATTTCCACTCAATTATTTATTCTCAAACAAAGTCATTTTCAAGTTGCTCCTTCATCAAAGGACTAACAAGCCAGTGGTATGTAGGGCTTGCTTAAGCCCTGGCCCTTTGGCCCACCCAAGCTTTCTGCCCACACCTGCCCATCCCACTGAGATGCAGTGATTTGATAGGAGGGCCAAGCAAAGGCTATGAATGCTGTGGGTCATCCTGACCATGAACTCTGTCTGCAACATTAGCCCTTTGAAAAATGAGGTTCCCATCTCCGGAAGCGTGTGAACAATGGGGCTGGGGTCAGTAGAGAGGATTGGTTTCAGAATGGAGGTGAAGCTCTGGGTGACAGCTTGGACATGACATTAACTCTTCCATAGGTCTTCCCTATACCAGGTGACTCTTGGATGTGGCATTCTCCACCCTGGATTCACTTCCTGTCAGCGTGCCTGGTGACTCCAGCCACATTCCTGCCACAGTCTGACCTCTGTGGGGGCGGCACTTACTGGCCTTCCCAGCTTGGTTAGGGAATCACCGCATTCCCGTTACCCCGTTGCCTCTTCCCGTTAGAAGACACCAATGAGCTATGAGTTTGTGTGAGGGGAAAGGTACCTATGACTCTCCTCTTTCTCTAAACTCTTAGTGGAAGAAGCTATGGGTTCCCCTATTTCCTTTAACTCATTTCTAGTTTAATAAAGTACCAGGCCTTCCCCAAAACCATAATTTCCTTATAAATTTTTTTTTTCCTTAACACACATCCGTGTAACTCCAGTCCTCTCCTTAGAAGTCAGGACTTCAATGTGTGGCTCTGGTGTCTGCCAAAACCAGGGAAGGCTTTGAGAGCAGCAAATTACAGCCATTCACCATTAAGACTTCTGGAAATTTCTACTCAGAAGTCTCTGGGATTTTAAGGGTCTTGGAAGAGTCACCTTTATGAGACGCTGCACCCTTGGAACTTACCAGAGTTTCACTTGGCAGGGACTTGAAGATGAGTGACATGTTTGAGTTCCTTCACCTCCCTTTTTATTTTGTCTTCTCCAGTTTGTTTTCAGACTCAGATTTTACTGCTGTGTGAAGACATACACCTCCACACTCGGGAAGAATGCAGATAGTTACTTTTTAAGATGAAGAATAAAGCAATGAGAACTGGAGGAATAGCACAGCAGTTGGTGCTCTTGCCTAGCAAACACAAGACCCTGAGTTCAATGCCCCAGCACCACATAAGCCAGGCATGGTGGCACACACCTGTAATCCTAGTACTTGGGAGGCTGGGCTAGGAAGATTGTTGTTCCAGTTTAGGCTATATAATGAATTCAGGATTAGCCTAGACTAAGAAGTGAGTCTCAAAAAATAAGAATAAATATAAAAATGGAGACTGAGTTGTAGCTTAGTGGTTAGAGTGCTTGCTGCTTGCCTAGCAAGTGCAAGGCCCTGGGTTCAATTTCCCAGCACTACATAAGCAGTGCATGGTGGCACACACTTGTTCTCCCAGCACTCGGGAGACTGAGTCTGGAGGATTGCCATGAGTTTGAAACCAGACTGGGATACCTAGTGAGTTCTGGACCAGCCTGGACTACAAAGCAAGACTCTGTCTTGAGGAAACAAACAAACAAAGAGAACACAACACATTCTTTGTTTGAATACAAAGAGCTTTGCCTGGTTTCAGTTTGGCATCAATAACTCAAAACGCCTACTGTGGTCCCTATTCAGATCATCTAAATCTTTCTCATTTCTGTGGAAGCCAGGCACGGTGGTACACACCTGTAATTCCTGCACTGAGCGAGGCGGAGGCAGGAGGATTGCAAGTTTGAGTTTCACCTGGGCAATTTAGTGAAATTCTGTCTCAAAATAATAATAACAATAAAGATCTGGGGATGTAGCTCAGTGGTAGGGTACCCCTGAGTTCCATCCTCAGTACCGCAAAATAAAAACAAACAAAATCCCCCTTTCCTTTAATAGTAACTTTTTGTGTGTGCTGGGGACTGAATCCTGGGGCTTGCACTTGGGTAGGACATGTACCCTACCACTCACATGTTCAGTCCTTTAAAATTTTTTTTTTTTTTTTTTTTTGAGACCAGGGACTCACTAAGTTGCTCAGGTTGGCCTTGAACTTGTAATCCTCCTGCCTTGTTCTCCTGAGAAACTGAGGTTGCAGACATGTGCCCACCGTGCCTGGACAAAAGTAGCATTTTAAGAATATAGTACAAAAACGAGTTGATTTCCCTAACAATTCTTTCTCAAAACCTCCAAAAAAAGAGTGCTACAATACTGAAGGCTTTAGGGCTGGGCCAGGTGAGATTTCATGGTTGCACTTTTCAATTGGCAGGGGGTGTATGGTATATGAGATCAGACACCCCAACACACACACACGCATGCACACATGCACACACACATGCGTGCACACTATGCACAGGTAGTTGAAAGGAATTCCAGACTTTGACATTTCACTGTCTCCTGTCCAATTACAGGCTTTGCTCTTTACTTATTGTTTATGATGAGATACTTGGCCTCCCAGGGCCCCTCATCTGCATCTGGCTGGGAGAACCTTGGCATAGAGACGCATGTGGCATATTCATGCTCACACCACCTGTTGGTGATAGAGGGAAATGTCTTCTAGACCATTCTGCCAAGTGTCCACCTGCTACTTCTTCAGATGAAGAGGTAATCCAGGTGCAAATTGTATAACTCAAAGATACAATTCTGTTTGGGCGTGGGGGTACATGGCTATAATCCTAGCACTCTGGGAGGCTGAGGCAGGAAGACTGCAAGGTCTAGCCCAACCTGGGCAACATGGTGACTTAGCAAGACCCTACCACAAAACAAAATTGTAAAAAAGGTCGAGGACATAGGTGCAAACGCCCTAGCAACACCCTATTTGTCACAGGCAACCTGGTGACAAGGTACAGGACGCTTCCATGGAGAAGCACGGGTACATGCTCATGTTAACAATGACCGACAGTGAACAGGAATGTTACCTCGGAACCCTCAGCTTATTTTTCTAGCTGGGGCTGTGGCCCAGTAATCACCTTGTAGGAATGGGACCTGTGGTCCGGGAACCTTCAGAGGAAAAGTAGGGGAATTGCCTGCCTACTTTTCTTTGGAACTTTTAAGTGAGTTTGATTTGCTGTTGTTTTAATTTGCTTCACCTGAGGCTCTTGCTGCATCATGAAGAACTTGTTTCCAAATGGGGGCTCATGGGATAATGCAGAAAAACTTAACAATAGTTGCTAGTTCTTTTTGTTTTCATGAAGACAATGGCTTACCAGAAAGCATTCCTTTTCCCAGGAATTTCACAGCAAATGATTATTGTGGTTGTCTTTGGTTGGTGCAGAGCCACCAGGGGTGGGATTGAGGGGATGGAGAAGGGCCAGGCACTAGGAGGGGCTGGGTGGGGGCGGGACAAGGGGAGAAGGGCAGGCTGAGCAGGCACAAGCTGAGCTGGTGGCTTAGTTTACTCCATTGATAGGGTTCCCTTGTTTCAGTCCCATTCGATTTTTTCACTTCTACACTGGCCACTCTGTTTGCCATGGACAGTGAGTACACAAGCATTTTCTTTAAACATTTGGGTTAATTCTTTTGATGGAGGAGTAGCACAGCATTTAGTGCACTTGCCTAACAAGTGCAAGGCCCTTAGTTCAGTTCCCCAGTACCACACAAGCGGGGAGTGGTGATGCATGCCTGTAATCCCAACACTCCAGAGGCTGAGGCAGGAAGGTTGCTGTGAGTTCGAGGCCAGCCTGGGCTACATAGTGACACCCTATCTCCCCACAGAAAAAGGAAAAGGCCCTCTCTTATCAGCAGCCCAGGCAGGAAATGAGATTGCTGTTGGGTATGACAAGATCCCTCCCCCATCCCTACCCAACCCCTCACCTCCTTGCAATGCCAGCTCTCCCTAAATTCAGATATTTTCTCCCTTCAGGCCCCTTGGCCCCCGCAGAGCCTGGTAGCTGAAAGGCTCAACATAATGGCACGTTATCAGGTCCCCCTGCAGCCTGGGGCGATGGGTGGAGGTGCAGAAGGGGAGGAATCTTTAGGACAAAGTGGTCAAAGGCCGGTAGAAACCATCAAACTGAAACCCTTCCCTACCCAGCAGGAGGGAAGAGCTGAGCTCCACTGGTTTTGTCTAGCACATATTCCGGGAAGCCCATCAGCTGTAAGGTTGCCTAGGTTGTCCCTCACGTGAAGCCTGGGAATCTAAGTGGTGCCTGGTGGTGGGGGGGGCGGCAAAGAAGCTGGTCCTCTGGCCTTGTATTCTGGGCCTTTTCCCATCCCATGGAGGGGAACACTCCCGGTCTCCACCCATACATCAAATCAATCAATAAAAAAGAAAGAATAGTTCACCACAGCTAGGGTTTAAGGCTGCAAAGCCTCCTGTAAGCCAGCACTCCGAGAGGCTGAGGCAGCATTTATTTGAGCCCAGCCTCAGCAGCTTAGCGACTTAGTGAGACCCTGTCATAAAATGAAAAGATAAAAAGTGTTGGGATGCAGCTCGGTGTAAAGGGCCTGGATGTAATTCCCTTTATGGAGGTGGGGATAGGTAGATGGTAGAATTCCAAGTGCAATCCAGCTGGGGGCAAAGAGGCTGGACGAGCCCAGGCTGTCTCAGCACTATCGGCAAATCACTTGGAATAAGCGCTCACAGATCTTCACACCCAGGCACCGCACAGAAACTGGTTTGGGGACATGACAGATAGGACTTCATGTCAGCTCCTTCACTATGGTGTCCCTGGCCACGTGCAGCTTTGGGGCATGGATCTGTGGCTGGTCTGAAGCGAGCTGGGCTGTTAGTGTTACACATGTCAGAAGGGGCTGGGGTACATTCAGTGCTAGAGTGCTTGAACAGCTCGCATGAGGCCCCGGGGTCCATCCCCAGCACCGCAGACACAAATACACACTCCAGATTGCAAAGATTTAACAAGACACCAAAAACCAAATGTGATTCTCACTTATACTTACTACATGCCGACATGATCATTCATATATATATATATATATATATATATATATATATATATATATATAATTTGTTATTGTTTTGTTTTAAACAGGGTCTTGCTCTGTAGCCAGGCTGGTCCTGAACTCGGCTGGCCTCAAACTCACGGCCGTCCTCCCGATCCCTGAGCATGCTAGGCAAGCCGGCTCGCCTTCGCCCTATACTCCCAGCCCTTCATGTTTCTGTTTTAACACAGACACGAGGACCTTTAACGTTTAGGGCATTTAGGGCTTACATTATATTTTTGTTTATCAGTGCCTGTCAAGGGTTTTCTTTTAGCTTTCTTCTTTTTAACCATATGCATGAAGAACTCAAAATTTTACTTTGCGAGACAGAACTGAAAGGCAGGGTAGGCAGGGATCCGTTTGCCTAGTTTCCAAATACTGGTTTCTGGTGCCATCGTGTGGCCACTTCTTGGTACTACCTGTTGGTTCCTTAGCTGTGACCTACCACACAGAAGTAGCGCCCCCAGGTAGGTCAGTACATTAGAAATCCTAGGGCGGAGGATGTAGCTCAGTGGTACTGCACTTCACTGGCATGGGTAAGGCCCTGGGTTCAATCCTTGGTTCCAAAACAAAACAAAAGACCACCACCACCCAAAAAATACCAAAAACGAAAGAAATCCTAGACCTGCGGCAGGTAGCAGCTCATACCTGTAATCCTAGATACTAAAGAGGCTGACCCTGGAGGACTGCGAGCTCCAGGCCAGTCTGGGCAACTCAACAAGACCACAAGACCTGTCTAAAATAAAATAAAGTAAAATGGGCTAGGGGTGTGGTAGAGCACTTGCCTAGCATACACAAGGTAAAGTTCAGTACCCTCCCCACAAAAACCGAAAAACCGAAAACCTCTTAAGTCACAGAAAGCTGTTTTTTGACCTTAATCCTCTCCTCTTCATCTCCTGTCAGCTCTGCCATATCTGCAACGTCAGACCAGATGCACTAAACCACTGGGAGGTTCTCTTCCCTGCAGTGGAAGCGGCTCTGGGCTCAGAGCTGGAGCCCAGCCACCTGAGGCTGGCAACTGTACAAAAGAATCAAGTGCTATTAGAAAGCCATCCGGCCTCTCTGGGTTCCCTCCCTTCTGCTGCAAAAACAAAACAAAACAAAACAAAACAAAACAAAAGATATGACCTTCACCTCACTTCTGGCTGCCAGACTTAGGAGTCTAATGGTGTCCCCTGAGACATCACTGGGGCTCCCAAATAAGGCTTCATTGGCCATTGGCACTGACCTTCAAAAAGAGTCAATCTTGGGTCTAACTGACAACTCATCATTCATGGAGGGGACCCAAACAGAGAACTGAAGTGGCCAACTACAGTTTCTGACTTCTACCATGATTGTCATTTGAGGAGACAAAGTGTTTGCATCTCTGATTTAATCCTCACACCAATCCTATCAATTAGGCACTATAATGTCAACCTAATATCACTATATTAAATTACTTAAGTGTATTCTAAGTAAAATATGCTTGAACATTTTATTATTTAATATTTTAGTATATCCAATATATACTAAGAAGCATATTTAATGTATTCACCCAATACATAAATCTACATATAAGTAAGTTTAAAATTATAGTAGATGATGACATTGATCTGCTTTTTATTGCTTTAATAAAATACTTGAGGTTGTATACTTTATAAAGAATACAGCTCACATTCTTGGAGGTTCAGGGCATGCCATTGGCATTGACTTGGCTCTGGACTCCAAGGAGGACCGAAGGATTGTCCCCACCAGCACAGATACCCAAAGCTCAGATGTTCACTTTCCTTATATAAGTGGCACAATATTTACTTAGCATTTACATTTAACCTACAAGCACTCACCCATAAACTTTAAGTCATCTCTCGATGACTTGTAATACTCGATATGACACTATGTAAATAGTTGTTATACTGTGGTATTTAGGAAATACTGACAAGAACCCTCTGCAAAAATTCAGTACAGATGTATTTTTTTTACAAGTATAGTTGATAGTGAATCTGTAGACGTTGAGCCCACAGATATGCAGGGCCTACTATACTTGGCTGTCAGGAAAGAAGGGCATAAATCCTCACCCCGTAGGTGTGGGAAGCGTCCAGCAACTTCCTCTCCAAGAGTAGAGGGTGTGAGGTGGAGGTGGGGTTGAACCAGGGACAAGATCTGACAAGCACCACCTCCGCCAGGTGCAGAGGCCACCATCAACAGTGACATCACGTTACGATGTGCCCTCGACAAACTGGGAAAGCTGGTGTTGACCTCTGGGGCCTTCCACCCCAAACCTCAAATCCCAGTCTAATTATGAGAAATACATCAAAGAAATTCCACAGAGGGGTGCACTACAAAACACATGGCCAGCGCTCCATCAGGTACAAGGCAAGTTTGAGAAGCCGTCATGGCCAAGAGAAGCCCAAGGAGACAAGCCAAGTACAGGTAACGAGGCCTCCTGATTGGGGTCTGGGAGCCAAAGAAGACATGAGACAAAAGCCAAGGTCACCCTGGGCTGGACAGCAGTGCCACATCTCAGAAAAAAAAAAACAACACCTTCCCCCCTCACCCACCCGAAAAAAACAAACAAACTGAGGAAACAAGAATGAAATATGAACTTTAGTTAATAATAATATATCAATATGTAACAAATGTGACACCCTAATCCTAATAATGAGAGAAATGGAGCAAGGGAGGATATGGAACAGAAATTCAATATTATCTCTTCATTTTCCTGTAAATCTAGAACTATTCTAAAAATTAAAACCTAGGGGTTAGGGGTGTAGCTCAGAGATTAAAGCACTTGGCTAGCATGTACAAGGCTCTGGGTTGATTACCCCACACCACGTAAAGACTAACTGGGCATTGTGGCATATGCTCGTAATCTCAGCACTCAGAACTCGGGAGGCTGAGGCAGGAGGATGGCCATGAGCTTGAGACCAGCCTGGGCTACATAGTGAGTTTAAGATCAGCCTAGACTACAGAGCAAGACCCTGTCTTACAAAATATTAGTGTTTATTAAAAATGTATGGGTTTTAAAAAGTCATAGGTAAAAACAAAATGATACTTTGTAATAACATTCTCCAGATCCTCTTTGTTAAATCTCTCTGTCAAGATTTTAGGTCTTCGGGCTACCCGGTCTCTGTTGCCACTACTCAGCTCCACTATTGTGGTACAAGAACAGCTTCTCATGACAAGTAAAGAGGCGAGTGCGGGAAGTTCCAGCTAAGATGCTACTGACCCAAAGCAAACACACAGTCCTTATACCCCGTTGCTCACTCTGGTCGTAGTGTATATACTTGAAAGTAGAATTGCTGGGCCATTAGCATCAAAATATGCCATTTTGGAAAACTTTTTTTCCCCCAAGATCACATTTATAAACATTTATCAGAAATATCAGAGAAGCATTTATGTAAAAGTTTCTGTTTATTCATGTCTTGCCCATTTTGCTAAAATTGAATTTCACTAGGTTTTTATATTTTGCATTTACCTTGATTCTAAGAAATGTTTCTGGGGAATATTCTGTCTGATACCTTAAATTTTTTTTTTTTTCCTGCTGAAACAAGGGTGCTGTGTCTCTGAGCTATGACCCTAGCACCTTCTATTTTCTACTGGAGATACGGTCTTGCTAGTTGTTCAGAGTGGCTTTCAACTAGCCTTTTGCATCAGTCTCCCAAGTGCCCAAGATTACAGGCCTGAATCACCACATCCCACTGTTCTAGACTTCCTTACAATTCTGGATGTGTCTTTTACAACCTACATGTATTGCAAATATCTCCTCCAAGTTTTTGACCCATATTCCTGTTGTCTTTTTGGTGTATTTTAATAAACATGGCCTTAACTTTAATATAGTCAGGTTTTAATCTTTCTTTTTTGTAGTTATTGGTTTTTTTTATCATGCTTAAGAAATCTTCCTTAAAATCAGAAAGGTACTCACTCATTGCTTCTTTGAAGAGTCTTGAGGTATTGCCTTTCACATGGAGGTCCTAAGTTATCTGACAGTTGCCACAAAATACAGAGGTCACAGAGGAGAAAAGGATATTGGGATGACAACGTCCTCACCCCTCAGGTTCCTTCCTCTGTAGCCGGCATTTCCGCCATTCAGTAGACAGGTAAGTCTGGTACTAGTCTCTATTTTGTTTCACTAGTCATATGGTTTCTATAACATTATAATGTCTTATTGTCAAACTATCCTGCTGTAGTTTGGATCTGGAATATCCCCCAAAGTCCCTCAGTCTGCCTGATGCTACCTGAAGGTGGTAGAGACTTTAAGAGCGTGTTGTGCGTGTTGTGGAGGAACAAAGGGGGGGACTTCAGGTCATTGGGGTGTGACTGTGAAGGAGATGCTGCAACCCTGATCTTCCTCCTTTTTTTCCACTGCCACGAGCTAAGCAATCTGTTCTGCATCATGTTTACTGTTGTGGACTGGCACATATGTTTTTAAATGATTTTGATGAATTTTACAGAATGAAAATGTGTTTGCCTTTCATTTAATCCATAGATTGAAGAGAATAGTTGTGTTCAGCCTGTGGAATCTTACTACTTCTGACTAATATTTCTTCTAATATCCTTTACATTACAGGTGAGACAACTGAGGTGATCTCCCTGTTACCCAGTTAATTAGTGAAAGAGCTACCATTTTTACCCAAAAGCCCTTGCTCTGAACTGCAGTACTGCACGTTAATTTGTTTTGGCAAGCCCGCTCTCCTGGATGATAATCGTCCCTTGTAGATGGTACAGTGGTTTGGATCTGGAGTGTCCCCCAAAAGTCTCATGTTCCTATGGATACTATGTAGGGTTGGGAGGTGGGGCCTGGCTGGAAGGGCCGGGTGCTTGGGGTTTGACCATGGAGGGGCGTGTGCTGGTTTCTCGTGCCTCAAACCAACCCCCCTCACCCGC
The DNA here is from genome assembly GCA_004027205.1 of Ctenodactylus gundi. Taxonomy (NCBI): domain Eukaryota; kingdom Metazoa; phylum Chordata; class Mammalia; order Rodentia; family Ctenodactylidae; genus Ctenodactylus; species Ctenodactylus gundi. Next base: position 737,253 of record PVKB01000289.1, read on the forward strand.
CACCCCCATCTCCCTCTGTTGTGAGGATCTCTGCCACAGAGCTCTGGCTCTGGCCCTGCCATGGGCTTCCATCATTTTCCAGCTGCCTGTGAATGGACTGCGACCTTGTGAAACCGTAAGCTACAATAAATCTTTCCTCGCTAAGTTGTGGATATTGGGCATTAAGTCACAGCAATGAAAAGTAACCAAAAAAATGGCTGCTCTGAGTGACCAATCCTGCGCCCTTGTGAGGAAAGGCCTATGACTCACTGACCAGCCATAAGAATGGCCATATTGTCATATCCAGGGCGAAAATAGTGTCCATGCCCCTCTTAGTCCCCTGATGCACATGTGAAGGGCCCCAGTGTCTACCCATAATAGAGTAGGACCTGGGGTTATACAAGGAACCGAGGGCGTTAAGTTAGATAGCACAGGTGAATGGCTGGCCCAAAACAAGGGTTCTACATAGTAACAGTTTGTACCTCTGAGCTTTCCCTCCGTTGGAGGGGAGCTGGGATGGAGTGCCAACACCTTCAATAGATTGTCGTCATTTAAAGAGGACTTGGGACAGAAAGCATGCACACCCATGAGTGGACGGGATTACTGTAGCAAGGGCAGGAAGGGCACTCATTCTGCGACTCGGGCACTGCTCAGAGCGCTCTTCAATAAGGTTTCTAGCTGGAGACTGTGCACAGACAGCAAGCAGGTCTTTGGGAGGCTCCAGGGGCCCTGGAGGCAGTGGGTGAAAAATATGAGCTGATGAGCAGATAAGAAATGGTTATAATTAGCACATTCCATGTGAAACACAAGTGACTGCACAGATAGTAATTTTTCAAACTGTCAAGACTACTGCCAAGCAAGTCTTCACACAGAAGGCAGCTCAACAGGTCTGTTGTATACACTATCGCTAATTTTTGTTTAGTGTTTTGTTTTCAGAGATTAGATAAACACGCAGACTAGCTAGTCCTTTTCTCTGCCAAGTCTAAATTCAAGGACCTGAACGTTCTTTCTTTTTTGCAGTGTTGTGAATCAAACCTAGGGCCTTGGGCATGCTAGGCAAGTGCTCTAGCCCTGAGCTATGTCCCCAGCCCACACTTAATATTTTTATGTGTATATCATTAAATAATCTTTGATTGGGATATCACTTCCACATAGTAAATGTAACAAATCTGAAGTGTCCAGCTGACTAAATTTTCACATCCGTGCTACCGCCACCTAGATCTGGAAAGATCTGCTGGAAATTCAACCTTCCTTGTCTGTCTGTCCACCTCCCCAGACCTCCTCTCCAGACCCACCCCTATTGGCCCCTCCTCCTCCCGCCCCCCACAGAGGTGGCCACTCCCTGGATTTTAGTCGTGCAGCACAGGCCTTTGCCTCTTTCTGGAGTTCCTATCGATGGGTTTGTCTCTCAGCACTCGTTTGCATATAGCTTCTGTTGCTTGGTGTTTGGTCTTCAGATTCATCTGGGATATTGTGTGTAACCATAAAGAAAAAGCTACAGTGGATGTTTAAATAAAAATTAAAAATTACAATAAAGGACACATTGCCGCTAATCTACCTCAAAGTACTTCTCCACTTGGAACACACTATCTTTGCCTAGCATGCACCTTGGGCTCAATTCCCCAGTGCCACTTAAACATTGGCTGGGCATGGTAGTATATGCCTGTGATCCCAGCACTTGGGAGGCTGAGGCCGGAGGATTGCTGTATGTTTGAGGCCATCCCCGGGCTATGTGCTACTTTCAGGACCAGCCTTGGACTATAGAGCACGACTTTATCACAAAAACAAACAGAAACACCCCCACTCCATCCTGTTGTTCTTGCCACTTCCTGAAGCAGTTTGGAAGTTCCTCCTTCATGTCTTCTGTAAGTGCATCGATGTCCTAAATCCACTCAAAACATTTCCAGAAATTTCTGGGAAATAAAAAGAGTGCAGTATGTTGTCATCAACCCTACCTGCTGGATCGGGCACTATGCACGTCTGGCTCTTCCCCAAAGTCAAAATGACCATGAAAGGCAAACATTACAAGCAGCTTCAGGACGCGCAGGAAGGGTGAGCCAAGTGTGGTCAACGTGGGGGAAATATCTTAAGGAGGACCAAGGCAGAGTGTCTTACTGTAATAAAATTTTTTAAAAATGTAAATATTCAACATACGTTTGGATCTCACATCTTAGCTTGCTTTCTTCCTCTACAGTGTAACTGAAAAACATACATTGTATGGTATGTCATAATTCATTTTTTAAAATTAGGGATTGAACCGAGGACATTCGGACTGAGCTCTTTTTGTGTTCTGATTTTGATTTTGAGACGGTTCTCATAGGTTGCCACATTGCCCAGAGTGAGCTGGAACTTCTGATCCTCCTGCCTCAGCCTCCCAGAGCATGATTCATTGTTTCCTTACTGACAGGGTAATTTGGGTTATTTCCAGTTTGGGAGACATGGGCAAGGCTACTGTGCTCATCCTTGAGCTCATCATGCAGTGCACGTGTCCCCTGCACACCAGTGACCATACTCAGGAGATGAATTGCCAAATTTCTGGATTAATTTCACCAGTGACCATACTCAGGAAATGAGTTGCCAAATTCCTGGATTAATTTCATTCTCTTTCTTCTTTTTTCTTCTCTCCCTTTCTGTACTGGGAATTGAGCCCAAAATTTCATGTATCATCTATTTTTCAATCAGCATAATCAAAGTATAATTTATGCACAATCATGTTGTATATCACTACCATCAAGAAACCCCCATATTTTCTTCTTCCTCTTTATGACCAGCATTCCCTGGCTGCCACCAATTTGGTTTCTGCCACTACAGTTTTGTCTTTTCTAGGATTTCATACAAATGGAACAAGGTATGCCCTGTGATCTCTTGGGTCCCTTTTCTTTCACTTGCTGCGGCAATTCTGAGATCCTTTCCCTCGCAGAGAGACATGAATGTGGTGTGTTTATTCATTTCCTTGCTGGTGACTGGTTGGGAAGTCTTTCCATGTCAAAGGCCTTCAATCATAATGTTTTACTAATATTTGTTACCATTATTTTTGTGATTTCTTTTGCAGTAAACACCTCAAACTGGGATTATTTAGTCTTATGATAAGTATACACTTGACTTTGGAAGAAACTGCCCAACTATTATCCAAACCTGGTGACCAATTTTACATTCCTACCACAGTGGGTGAGAAAAGAAGATGGTATCTCAGTTTGGCTTTAGGTGTTTGGGACTTAGGGGCCACTTGAATATCTTCTTTGGGTAAATGCTGCTCAAAAACCTAGTTTCCTTGTTAAATTGTATGGCCTGTTTGCATAGTCAGGATGTAAGGCTTTTTATCAGCTATGTATCCTGGAAATTTTGCTGGCTGTGGCTTTTTTATTTTCTTAAGGGCTTTTGAAAGATAACTATTTAATTCATTCATTCATTAATTAGTATTGTGATTTGGCTCTGTAATGTCCCCCAAAAAGTCTCATGTATTTTAATGTTATGGATTGTCTATGGAACCATGTGCTGTTGGTGGAGTGGGGTCTAGTCTGGAGGGGTGGATTACAGTTAAGTTAGGATTAAAGGCATGTGAGTTAGGATTAACGGTGTGTAGTGGCCACACCTTACACACCTGGATGCAGGAGGGGCTGATCACTGGGCAGAGACCTGGAAGGATATATAAGATGCATCCTGCCTTCCTTGAGGACTAGGACTGGGACTTGGACTAGTCTCAGCTGGCCTTCCTGTTTGCGATGTCGTGAGAAGCTGCCTCCACCTCTCTGCCTCTGCTATGTACTTTGATTGCTGCCAGCCACCCCTGAATGGACTGTGACCCTCTGAAATTGTGAGCTAAGATAAACCTTTCCTTTCCCAAACTTTTGGGTGTCAGGTATTGAGTCACAGCAATGAAAAAGTAACTAAGACACTTAGGATTTATTCTTGTGTCATGCTGGGGTTGAAAGCCAGGGCCCCCATGTGCTAGGCAAGGGTTCAGTCATTCCACTCCATCCCCAGCCCCCATGTTTTAATTTGGACAGAGTTCAACTTGTTCTTTTTCCTTTGTAGCTTTATAGTTGGGTGTTTTCTCTTTCTCTCTTTTTTTAAACCCTTGCTTAGCTCAAGCATTCAAAGTTTTACCCCTACATAATCTTCCATAATTTTTAGATTTAGCTAGTACATTTATGTCAATGCTGCATATATGTCAAGTTCTGTATATGGTGTTAGAAAAAAATTGAGTTTATTTTGTTTTATTAATTTTATCTTTTTTGCATTAAGAAATTAGGTTGGCTCAACTCATAATGCATTCACTGAAGAGACTTTCCTTTCCCTATTGAATTACTTTGATAATTTTGTTAAGGTACCTGAGGGCTGTGGTGAGAATCAGGTGGGTCATTGAGAGCACTAGACACAGTGACTGGCACATGGTAGCCACTTGGTAAATGTTCGTGCGTTTATAACTCCTAGATTAGGGTTCATTGTTATTTGTCATCTCCACAAAGCAGATGCCCTCCGCTTGCTCTGCAGGAAAGTTGTGAGGCTTATACAGGAGGCACATGAATGCCCCTCTCGACAGCGTGTGCCCCTGGCCAGTTCTCAGCAAACAGTGTTTATCATGGTTCTTGTGACACACCTTCATGGCACTCTGGAGACGACATTAGCTTGTATAACCTGTAATTCCTCTTATAATGCGTAGCACATGAAAAGACTTTACAGAATTATTAGTGCTAGTGCTTCATATGATGCAATAGGGGATTATTGTTTTCCATGCTTTATATTGAGCAAACACGAGGGGCTGGTACCACATTTGGTGCTGGGGATGGAGCCTGGGCACTTCGCACGGAGCCATGTCCCTGGTCCACTTTCTAGGTTTGATTTTGTGGTATGGTCTCAAGTCCCTAAATTGTCTGTTGGACTTGAGCTTGTGATCCTCCTGCCTCAGCTTCCCAGAGTGCTGGGATGACAGCCCTGTGCTATGGGACCTGGTTAACAAGGAGTAATTTTTTTAAAAGGTAAAACTCAGTGTCCCTGAAGAAATGGGAAAATGGTCACTCTTATACTCACAATATCACAAATGATCCCGGACTTTCTGCAGGACAACCTGGAAGTATAAGTCAAAAGCTCTCGAAATATGCATGAACTTCGACCTAGTAATTTCATTTTCAGAAATTTTAGCCTGAGAAAATAATTTGGATTATGTACTGAAAGCTGTGACTACTGTAACTGTGTATGTGATATATATATATATATATATATATATATATATATATATATATATATATATATTGGTGGAAGCTATCTTAATGCCTGGCCACTACTTAGGTAAATTAGCGTATGTTTATGCAGTAGGATATATTATGCACCAGGACTCATTTTTCACTCAGCAAATGTGTGGCAGCATTGTTCTAAGATGGTGTCTGAGGCAGACACGGTCTGTGCCTCTCTGTGGCTTCCCAGCCAGCAAAGAGATACACCCCATGAGAATCTGAGCAACACAGCTATGTCCAGTTCTAAGGCAGGTGAGCGTGGGCTGCAGAGAGACCCCTTCAGGGGCCTCGCTCAGTCGTGACCTGGGTTAGGGGCTGGCAGCAAGGGCTTTGCAGCTGGGATGTGGAGGGGTGGGGCAGAGGCAGGGCTGGGCTGGAAGGGCAGAGGGACTGTGCAATGGTAAGCGGCAGAAAACTAAGAAACAGCTTCAAGCTGAGGAGCAAACTGAGAGCTGGGCCTGTTGCTCAACGATGGGGCGACTCCCTAGCGTGCTTGGGACCCTGGGTCCATCCCCCACCACATACCGGGGGAACTGAGCAGGCTCACCCGGGGAGGCTCCTCTCCGGCACAAGAGATGTCCCGGATGGAAAATAGTTCTATCTGCTGTCCCTGAGTACTTTCTGTTCTCACTACCCTTAGCAGCAGGTGCCGCGGTCCACACCCCTGCGGCTGGCCAGGAGCTCTGCACTGTCTCATCTAAGGTCTTGCATGGCTTCTGTCCCCTTCTAGGCCTGACTGGTGACACTTCCTCGGTCACAGTGTCTGTCTGCTTTGGTATGGTCTTCATGTTTGTCCTGCCCCGTTCGTGAACCTGTCCCTAGAAATACAACAGGAAACATACACTTTCGCTCCACAGTGGGCAGGAGGTGACAGAGAGTACTCCAAGTGGCTTCAGACGAGTGACCCTGAGTGCAGAGCTGGGTAATCAGTGTGCCGCCCAGCGAAGCAACAGTGTGCTTCCAAAGTTTCAGAATTTAAAATATCCAGGCGAATCACCTACTTCCCAAAGCTTCAGCATCTCCTTTTATAAAATGAAAGTATGGCTGAGGTTGTAGCTCAGTAGCATAGAGCTTGCCTGACACACCCAAGGCCCTGGGCTCAATCCTCAGTACCAAAACAGAAAAAAGACCCCCCTATAGGGATAGGACTAGGTGGCCTCCAGTACACCTTCCAGCCACAAGAGTTTTAATTTCCACGGCTGAATGTGTATTTCACAACTTTCTATATTTCCTCAGAGTTCTTTGCTCTGGTGTTTAAGCCAAGTTGTTTCTTGGCCTAGCGAAAAATTCATTTCCAACCAATGGGCAACCACTTCTGATGAAGACGACACAGCTAGCTGGGTTAATCATTTATCTCTTAGTGAGCACGAAGGCAGAGAGATCATTGGGCTCAATAGCCCCCTTCACAGAGGAGACAGTAGCAGCCCAGATTGATGAAACGACTTGCCTGAGCTACAAGTCATGACAAAGCTAGGACTAAAATTCTGATTGCTTGAGCCCCAGTTCAGTTTCTTTTCTTGTAGAAAGAGAAGTAGCTATATTTCTTGTGTGTGTGTGCGTGTGTGTGCGTGCGTACGTGTGTGTTATTTACAGGAGAAAAACATAATGAGACCCTAAAGAGAGTGAGAGAATTCGAAGACAAACTTTACCTCTTCTGAGAGTGAGGAAAAAATTGTTCTAAACTTGAAACACCTTAAGAATGCTTTCATTAAGGTCAAACCACACATACCCAAAATAGGCTACATTTACCTCCTGTTTGTCTGAAACCAGTGGATTGCGGCGGGGCTCAGCTTTGTCCCCAAGGGGCCAGTGAGGGCCTGGGCACAAATGTCCTGGTGAGAAGGGGAGGTGAGGGAGACAGTGAGGCTGGGAAGAAGGTTGAGCCATGGGTGATCAGCTGCAGGGAGTGTGGACCAAGGGAAGGCAGGGCTGGTCACGGGAGAAGGGGGAGAGGAACGGTGGGCCACGGAGAAGCTGTCACTCAGGGGTCCAGGAAGGTGGCTGGAGAGGACAAGCCGTGCAGTGCGCTCCCAAGCCCAGGACAGGTGGAGGTGTCCTCTGCCTGCCCCTCACCTTCACCTTGTCCTTCTCTGTCCTCACCTCCATCCTGGTCTCCCAGCTTCCTGCCCCAGGAGGAGCCATTGGTGGCCTCTTTGAGGCCCTAGCAGTTTTTTTACTCAGAAAATGAAGACACAAGAACAGCATGTGGCCTGGCCTGGGCCCACAGTGAAGGGAGAGCACTAGGAGGCTGTCCTGGCAGGAGATGAGATGCCTCTGATTGGAAGGCAGGGGGTCTGGGATTTGAAATTCAGCCTCATTGTACAGGTGGTCTTCGTGCCCCTTGGAAAGGCTTTTTGTGTCTGTGTGCCTTGTTTTATCATCTATATATTGGGGATAGAGATGCTCTTCGTGTGCCCTGATTAGGACTTAACTGGATGGGGCCTCAAAAGCTTCCCCCGCTGCTACCGTCCCCCTGTGAAATTCTGGCCTTTTCAACCTACTGTCATCACATGAGCTGTGTGAGGGGCACTTGGCATTATGAATTCAGCCCCTAGTCAGTGTCAGTGCTATCCTAGGACCTGAAACACTGCTGAGAATAAGGTGGGTGTGGTCCTGTCCCTCTGGGCTCCCCAGGCACCTGTGAGCCCTGGGTGGCTACCAGGGCTCACAATAGCCCCAGTCTCTGTGCCTCCTTGGGCAGAGACCCTGGCCCTGCCCCTTTCTTTCCTTCTCAGTCCAATTGACATTGAACCCGGAGGAGTGGGACAGTGCTAGGAGTGGGGACAGCTGGCAAGCACTAACAGGTTCCTGAGTGCTGCCTTTGAGGTAAGTGCCAAGGACAATCTCCTTGGTATCTGATTCCCATGATTCATACGGCCGGTGTTAACAATCACCCATTCTGCCTGGGGCTTGGAGCCATACCACACCCTGCAACCTATGGGAAAGGGTGGGTGTTAGGAGCTCTGGTGTGAGGAACTTGCCTGGTTAGAGCTTTGAGCGCTGGCCCAATGCAGGCCATGTAGCAGTGGGCAGCAACAAGTTCAAGGAGCAGTCTGGGACTGATGGAGCAGGATGCTTACTCCCACGTCACCTCCACCAATTCCTGAATAGCCACAACAGCCATGACAATTATTATAATATGGTTCATGATCCCATATCCAAAACTCATGAGCCAGAAAATCCCAAGCTGCAGCATTTGGAATTTCAGGGCAAAAGAAGAAATAGTATCAATACTGCCCAGCATCCCACCTTGCCTCAGGGCCAGGGCAGTACCTGGAACCAAGTGCAGAGCATCGATGTTTCCAAGCTCAGCTGGAAAGGTGAAGATGAGAAGTGACTTCCCATCCATTGAAGTAGTTTTGCTGCCAGATAGGGGTGAGTTTGTGTGTGTGCATGTGTGCGTGCATGAGTACACATGTGTGTGCATGTTAGTGAGGTGATTACTGTGGTTGAACTCACAGCCTTTCGCTGAGCTACACTCCCTGCCCTTTCTATTATTATTATTATTATTATTATTATTATTATTATTATTATTATTAATTTGAGACAGACTTTCTCTAAGTCACCAAGCTGCCCGGGCTAGGCTTGATCTTGCAGTCCTACTGCCTCAGCCTCCCAGAGCGCTGGGATTACAGGTCTGGGCTGCCCTTACTGGCTACAAAGACTTTTTCTTTCTTTCTTTTTTCTTCTGATCCTTGAATAAGAGGACTAACGGGACAGAAAACCGTGGCACAACCAGATCTCCATAGGAGAGGCAATGCCCCTGGTGAGGCCAGTGAGGGTGACATTGTGACCAGTCTCACTCACTAGAGACCAGTGTGCAAAGATCGGATTTTTAATGGAGTTACCAGGAGCATCTGTACGCTGTAGTTCAGAAACAAGCGACAGCAGAGATCATTTCAGAGACACAGGGATGGGAACCGGCATGCTCAGCATCCCCAGCCCTGGATGGAGACTGCCTGCCTTCGGCCCCTGGGAGGTGAGCTCTTCCTCCGCAAGGGCCATGACTTAAAAAGCCTGGGCCATAGTTCCTCCAGGTATGTGGGACACATCCCAAGCCCCGCAGTGGGTGCCTGAAGACAAGGATAGTGCTGAACCCTGCAAGTCCTATGTTTCCTCCTATAATCGACACTTACGACAAAGTTCAATTTATAAATTAGGCATGTCAAGAGATTAGCAACACTAGTAAGACAACAGGGCAATGGTAACATTAGATTGCAATCCAAGTCACGTGAAGGTGTGAGCGCTCTCTCTCAAAACTGTCCTTTCACCTTTTCCCTCAAGGCAAGCTCTGTGGCTTCCTTTCGGCATGTCTGAATTCCCGCTTCCATACCCTGACACTTTGGGGCTTCAAATAAGCTGTGTAATACCTCGACGGTAGAGCTGACCACTGGGGTGGCTGCGAAGTGTCTCTCAGACAAGAGGTACAGAAGTGTGGACACGCTGGGCCTGGACAGAGCTCACCCTAAGGCTGCAGGCTGGTATGGTTGTTGGCTTTGGAAGAACCGGGCTACTGAGACAGAGGGAGCAGCAAGCAGCGTAGGAAGCTCCGCCTCCTGTCAGGGTGCTACTTCCGGTTCACGGGATTGAGCTCCTTCCTCTCTCTGCCCTCCTCCTGCTGCTGCCAGCCATTTCAAAGCTCTTCTCCAACGGCCCACTCCATAAAGGACCCTCGCCACGCCCCACCGTCCTTGGGAAAATGGCCTTCAACTAAACCCTTCCCGGATGTCAAAAAGGTTGGGACCATTGTGTTGGACCTTAGGATAGTTCTTGTCCTGAGTGGATGGGTGAACTGACACTTTCTCATTCTCTGCATAATGCATGCAACTTGCAACTTATGAGTTATTCACTTATGAAAACTTCCATTGAATGTTTCCAAACCACAGTTGATCGCGAGTAAGTAAAATGTTGAAAAGAAAACTGCATATAACAGGGATTATGGTAAAGTAGATGAAATCTGAATTTTCTTCCCCTTCCCACTTGTGGGGGCAGCCTCTGACAGCCCCTGTCATCAGGCCTCCTGGCATCCATGGGCCCCGTGTGATCCCACCCCTACTGGTGAGCTGGATTTAGGGAACAGAGTGCCAGAAGTCCTAGGGTTGAACTTTGTTGCCGGTGTAGGGATCACTTTATTCTGGGTCCCAGAGCAATTATCTCTGGGACCCCAGAATGAAGCTCTAAATGAATTGAGCTCTGAATGAAAGCTCTAAAACCCTCCACACAAACGCTCATGATGCATTTACTTCTCTGCCTAGCGCTCTCTATCGTCCCTCTGAAGCCTCACCTCCTGGAGAACTTTGGTTTGCACACTCCACCCGAGAGGTGGGCAGGGGAGAAAAGGCACACAGTAATGGCGTACAAGGGCCTGATAGGAGAGGGCAGGATGGGAGGATGCGCTGCTCTTCAGGTCCTCTAATGGCTGCCTCCTGCCTGGGACAGGTACAAGTGTCTTCTGAGGGTTGTGACAGGGGCCTGTCACGTGCTTTGCATTCCAGTGAGAAAGAGCCAGGGGCAGCATGCCCAGTGCACGGTGGCCTGAGTACCCTGAAGTCTGCAGGTAGGCTCCATTCTCAGCCCATTGCCACCTCTGTGCAAAGTAGAAAAAGTGTCCTTCCTTTGACTAGAAACGACTGTGACTCACTCACCCTTTGGCAGGTGTTCCTGGGAAGGACCCATTTTACTAGCTGTTCGTGGTGGCCCTGAGTGCTGTGCCTGACGTCACAGGTGGGTGCTACAGTTTAGATGAGTAATATCCCTCAAAAGCCGCATGTATTTGGTTGTCGTAGGTTACTTGTGGATTCCGTGTGGTGTTATGAGGTAGGGCTTGATCGGGAGGGGTATTATAAGTGCAGTGAAGGACAAGCAGGAGTAGATTATGGATTATAGGTACGTGGTGGATTAGGGATGTGTAGTCGATTCCAGGCATGTGGCGCACTACCGGGCACATGACCTGGAAGGAGTGGATCGCAGGGGCCTAATGTGGAAGGGGCAGAGCACTGAGGCTTGACCTAAAAGGGCGAATCACTGGGACGTGACCTGGAAGGGCATATGCTAGTTCCATCCTTCCGTGCTTACTTGGTCTTCCCATCTGCCATGCCACGAAGAACGGCCTTCCAGCTATACCTCTGCCAGGTGCTTCCACCATTGCTGGCCACCTATGAATAGACTGCGACTGTCTGAAACTTGAGCTAAAATAAATCTTTCCTCCCTTAAATTGTGGATGTCCCAGTGATGAGAAAGTAACTAAGACAGTGGGCGCTGTCTGTGGTGGGCCAAAAGAAGCCAAAGGACTGTCAGCTGACATGGGTGATCAGTACACACAGCACCACCAGAGATGTGGACTATGTCAGGGGTGTGTTTCTATGTTTCTCATGTCACATGGTGTCTATCACCTGGTTCCTGCCTCCTCATAGCTATTATGTAAAATTCACAGTTCCTTTAAGAATTGATCCCAAACCATTATGGAATTGGCTAGACTCCTGGTAGGATTTTAGGAAAAAAACATTTCAAACAGGGTTCTGACTGGACAGTCCTCAGCCTTTCTGGCTCTACAGCACTGTGTCCTGGAGTCCTAAGCACTGGGATTCAGTGGAATGGCATCTCTCCCCATCAAGGGAGCCTGTGACCACCTGGACAAATGACTGATCCAGCCCTCCCCGTCCAGAGCCATCAGGTGGCCCACGTGTAACCTGGCTGCTGTCTAACACAGTGTGCACAAGAAGGGCTCAGTCAGCCAGGTGCGGTGACACAGATCTGTAATCCCAGCACTCTGAAAGGCTGAGGCAGGAGGATAACAAGTTAAAGCCCAGCCTGGGAAGCTTTGCTACTCAGTGAGACTTTGTCTCAATATTGAACAATAAAAAGAGTTGGGGACAAAACTAAGTGTGAAGGCTTTGGGTTCAATCCCTAGCATTGAAAAAAAAGTTCATAATACTCTGGTTTGGGTGTGTATGTGTGTGTGTGTGTGTGTACTATAAAAAATAGAGTTGGCCATTTTTGGAACAACTGAGGGAGTATAATCACAATATGGAATTAGCAATTTCCTTCAGTAGGATAACAATATTGCGGTTATGTAGGAGAAGCACGCTGAGTTTTGTGATGTCAGTGTAACAACAGCACCATCTCCAGAGTCAAGGAGCAGAGATTTAGAATACTATTTCAAGCCCCAATAAAGCATCATGGTAAAGAGCAGACGTTGGAGGCCAGTTGGCTGGCTTCACTCTGGCCCTACTACATCATGTTGGCGTGTCCACAAGGTTCTTTAAATTCTTCAAGCTTCAATCTCCTGGTCTTTGAATAAGGATGACAATGACTGCCAATGGTTATGATGATGATGATGAAATAGGTACTGTAAGTCCTGTGCAGCTGTACACTTCTGACAAACGACTACTAGGCAAGTCATCTGCGTGGCTGGTTCCAGAATACTTTGAAAGAATAGCTTTTAAAAATGATAAATGAAAAAAGCAGCTGACACGTGCTGCTTATGGAAGTCTGCTGAAAGGCAGGTTGGTCCAGGTGACTCCTGCATGCAACTCCAGACAGCGCCTGGGTGAGAGGGGCTGAGCTGTTTGTCTCTTCAGTAGGTGACACTCGAATAATGATGTTGGCCGGTGCTGCCCATAATTGAGTTTTAATTACAGTCCTTCTAGGAGGGGTGAGGTTCAACCTCTATTCTGCGTGCATAATTAAATTTAGGTTGGCACAGCTGGAGGCTTCTTAGGATTCTGGAGACACATGGGCCATGTCTCCTTGTCTGAAGAGGGACTTCCAACTTGGGCATTGTTGTTTAATGGATGAAGAGTAAAGATGACACCTGGGCTTTGCTCCTCTTTAATTATGAACAGCTAATTGTCAAAAGAGCCTAATTAATTCACCACCGGGGGAGATGTAGGTGGAGATGAGATGGATCTCTTCATTAGCCGTGGTTCTAAGGAAGAAGGGCCAACTAGGTGTGTGAAATCCCGAAGACTTCCAAGCAGAGCAGACACAATCTTGAAATTCTCTGCTTTGCCTGGGAGGGGTCACCTTGAGGACTCAGAGGACCTATGCACCGAGCAGTGTGGCAGTGTGTTGTCTCTGAAGTCCACACCCAGAAGCAGAAGATACGATTCTGTTCTTTGAGATTCCCCAGATTATTCAAGGAAACTAAATTTGCATCACCATGGCAGAGAAAAAAGGACAGCTTCAGCAAAGCCTAAACAGTGAGGTACCAATGGTAAGGTCCAGTTGACACCAAGGGGCAGCTTCTTGGGGAATGAGTGGGCTTTGCAGAAAGCTGTGTGCAAACCAAGTCCAAAATCCAGCTGTACCTGACACAAACATGAGACTTTGGGCAAGTTACCAAGCATTCCTCTGGCCCAGTGGTACCAAGTGTGAAAATGACAGCCACCTTGTGAGGATTCAAGGCCAAAAGCAGGGAGCAAAGAGCGGATGTGTACTTCCTGCCGCTTATGGTGACGTTAGGACCCCTCGGATTCTGAGAATGAGGCCCCCCTGAGCTTGCCTGGACCTTATTTGCATAGGCATTCTTCTCACAGAAGTCAGCTGCTCTGGGCTAAGACTTAAAAGGGCCCAGCCTCAAAATGCCTATCCATAAGCTCATGGGATGAGGAGCCCCGGGCAAACCTTGTGCGGCTAGAGAGGGTTCTCAGAGCAGAATCTAGTTCACCACTGCTTCCTGAAACTCCGCCCACCCGGCGGGTGCCAGGGCCCTGCTCTTGACAGTCACCATTTCCCTCTTTGCCTTTGTGCTCAGGGGTGGCACGTTTGTTAAATGAGCAGCTAAGTGGTTAGTAGCCTAGTAGTTCCCAATTAAGGGCGATTTTTGGGCTCCACCTCTTGCCATGGGACATGTGGCAACACCTGGAGGCATTTTTGATGATCATAGCTAAATGGAAGTTGTCACTGGGTCTAATGAGTAGAGGCCAGGAATGTATCTAAAATCCTGCAGTGCACAGGGCAGCACTGCCTTGAACCCCCACCCATGACCAAGAATCATCTGCTGCCGAAGTAGACGGTGCAGAGGCCGTGAAACCTTGCGGTAACCGCTCCTGGGTGCAGGGCAGCAAGCCTGATGCAGTTGCACCGTTTTCATGCGGAGACGCGGTCACCTGTGCCGGGGGGCGGTGTGTGTGTGGAGGGGTATCCAGTCTGAACCGCTGCCTTTCAATGACCTCAGGAAGCTGCCCACCCCCAACTGACCAGGGAGAGTGTTCCACAGCTTGGCCACCAGATGGCGATCGTGGGAAGCTGTTTTTGGCGGAACCCTTGCTCTAAACATCCCTCAGAAAGACAGAGGTTGCCTGACTTGGTGGCACTCACGTGTCACCTCAGCACTCTGAGGGGCTGAGGCAGGAAACTTTACATTTGAACCCGGCCTGGGCAACTTAGCAATTTTGCAAGACCCTGTCTCAAAATAAAAAGACGCAAGGGGTGGAGGGCTGTGAGGATGTAGCTCAATGTGAAGGTCCTACGTTCAATTTTCGGTACCAGAAGCGGGAAAATGGAATAGGAAGGAGGGTGCAAAGGCTGTCCCCTTTCCAGACATTGGCACTCTTGAATGTCGCTTTGGCAGTGAGTGTTGCTGCGCCCTGCCCGTGTCCTCTGTGCTTGTCTGAAGACAGAGAACATGGAAAAGAGGGGTGTGGGCGGATGGAGGACCCCCGTCAGGGGGCTGGTGCCACGCCGGGGCCAAACCTTGGCCTCATTCTGCACAGCGTCCTCTCGCCTCATCATCCGGAGTTCCAACCGGCTGAGCCATTTCAGAGGGACGCTTAGGAGCCAGAGTCAAGCAGTGGAGACAGCCCGTACTCCCCACGACAGCAGGAGCTTCCTGTTTGTCGCCAGAGTGGGAAGGCTTCCCAAGCGTAAAGGCACGGAGGGGCTGCAGTGGGTGTGTGTGGGGGCAGCACATTATTTACCACCTAGGCCAGGGCACTTCCAAGAGTTAGAAGGGCACTTACTGGACACTTGCGACAACAGGCGCAGGCCCGGATGCAAGGTCACCCTAGCCAAACGCCCGTCTTACCTGATAACCAGAAACTTGTGAGATCCAAACAAGGCTTCTCACGCACTCATTCAGTTTCCCCCACAAGGCTCTAGGGGAAGGGTGAACTGGGGCCACGCCAAACCTTGCCATAAGAGGGCGCTAGAGGCACACGGCAGGAGACAGGACTTTCTGTTCCGCTCCCGGCTCTGCTTCCTCCTTGCTCTCGCAGGGGACCATACAGGAAGATATATTTTTTTTCTTTGTGGTGGAAGAGAGTTACTGGGGATTGAACCCTGGGTCTTCACAGTGCTACATGCCGAGTTTTTTTTTTTTTTTTTTTTTTTTTTTTTTGAGACAGTCTCATTGAGTCACTAAATCGCTCAGGATAGACTCGAACTTTCCGTCCTCCTGCCTCAGCCCCTCAGAGCACTGGTAATTATAGTCCTGTACCTCCAAGCCCAGCTTTCCCAAGAATCTTAATGGCACCCTGCATGTGGCTTTCTGTGAACTTAAGTGCCACCGCTGAGGAGGGCTTCCTGGCCAGACCCAGCAGCGTCCCAGCTGCCTTTCCAGAAAGTTCTGCAGCATTCCTTCCAGACAGCTTGGTGTTGGGATCTACCTGTGTTCCCTTGGAAACCTCTTCGTCACTCCGGCCTCATCCTCTTTGTTTACTTCTGGGCTACTCTTCTCAGTCTTGAGGTAGTGTCTGCTCCCTGAGCGTGCGGGGCCTGTTTTCTCTCTCCTTAGTATCCCGAGCACTATTCCCGCCCCCCCACACCCCTTACTCATCAGTAGCTCTTCACTGTCCTGTCTAAAATCTAACATGATTTCTGTCTGCCATCTGGACCTAAGGGGTACAGTTTCCTTTTGTCTCTCGATGTGCTCTGACATGGTCTTTATGTTTTCCCTGCTCCTCTGTGGACTCAACTGTGAAAATAAATAACACGAAGTGCACACTTCTGCTCTGTCATGGCAAGAGGTGTGAGGGAGTGGTATCAGAGGAGCAGCCCTGAAAGGCTGAGTGGTGCCCATGGTCTCCCCCTTTCCCTCGAAAGCAACTGTCCCTGTGCTTCCAGGTTCCAGTATTTAAAACACCACAGTGATTACCGAAGTTAGCCTCTGTTCTCTAGGCCTCAGTGTCTCCATTTATGAAATCAAAGGCTTGGACAGGACAAAGCAATCAACATGCTCTCCAGATGTGAGAGTGCTACGTTCAATGGCTGAGTGTATGTTCTAGGACCTTCTGTGCTTGCTCCGCATCCATAGGTTGAAGATTGTCAGTCTGGCACTCAAGCCCAGCTGTTTCTTGACCCACTGTACGCTTCATTTCTAATAAATGGGCAGCCTCCTCTTGTAAGGCCAACACAGCTTGCTGTGTTTGTCATTTACCCTTTAATGAGATTAAGTGCAGAAAGATCCTCTGACTCTACAGTTACCTTTGTAGAAGAGACATACAGTGATTAGCTGACTTGCTCCAGGCTGGGGCACAGTCACCTAGGGTATTTCTAATGAGCTGCTTTCAGCCTGAGACCCTCAGCCACACCACAGAGTGAGATCCAGTCTTCCCAATCCCCATGCACAGTGAGGACTATTTGGAATAAAGCCCTCACTTGGAGTTTCGGTTTCTGATGCAGGTTCCTAATGCTTCTTAGTCCTAAGGCTCCCAGGGGAGAAAGGTGCTGGAACATTTCTGTCTGGTTCCTGTAAAGGCTCTTCATGCTACAAGTCTTTGGAGACAGTGAGGGGTGTGCCTGGAAGAGAGGGCTCATTCATTGCGTGGATACCACGGTCCTGTTTCTCAGCTAGAGAAGAGTCAAATCCTGTCGAGATGCGTGGGCGCAGGCTGGATGCAAGGTTAGACAGCATGCATTCTTTCTTTTTCTCTTCTTTGTCAATGTTGAGGGTTGATCCTGGGGCCTTCTGCTGCAGCCAGGTGAATTCTGCCACTGAGCTCCACTCCAGCCCCGTGTATCACTCTTGGTGTTGACCTTGAGGAGATCAATGTGCCTCCCACAAGGAGGAGTAAGTTGGAACCTAACAGCCTATGGCAGGCTAGGTGCTGTGAGGAATGAAGCAAGGTGGGATTTGTAAAGGATGACAAGTACCTGGCTCTGCCTGCTGCTGAGGTGCTTGTGCCTTGGCCTGCCAGAGGGTAGGTGGGTGTTCTCACAGAAGCAGTTCATTACGCTGTGCATTTACACATGAGCACAGTTCTATATAGTATATTTCACTGTAAAAATTTCAAAACAATTTGACTTAAACAGATGTACAGTTATATCCAGTAGAGGAGAAAATCATTTTTAGGAAACATGTAACCTGTCAGTTTAAGAATTGTGCTGTAAACGTTGTTTTTAAAGAATCTCAGCTATAGGAGGGGGATACGGCTCTATGGTAGAATGTTTGCCAAGCTTGCATGAGGCCCTGCTCCATTCCCAGCACAAAAGAAAAGAAAGAAATAGAAAATAAAAGAAAGGAAAAAAGAGAAAATGAATTATAGCTGCATACAAGACTGCTAAAATTGTGTTTAATTAGAAACTCTAGTCATATCAAACAACATATGTACATGTGTGTATATGTATATGTATGTATATATCATGTATATATATTTCATATATGTTTGTCATCCCCCAGGCACCTGCATCACTCACAAATTATACAGGTTCTGAGGGGACATGTGTTATTGATGGCGTGGCCCTGCCTGATCTCGGGAACTGCTGACTGGGACAGATGGGCTCTGAAATATCTGACAAGATAAACCAGACAATAGAATGCCCTTTCTGAGGAATCTGGGCTAAGAAATGTCCAGAAATGAGCCCGTCACCAGCAGAAGCTCTTAGAAAGACTGTGATATAGAGGGAGGCAGAACAGGTGACATAGATCTGAAATTACAGGGGTGTGGGCAGAATGGAGATGCTAGGAAGAAGAATGTGTGTCAAGGAGAGAAGCCCCGGGAGTCTCCAGTCCCTGAAGTAGCCACACTTCCTGGCAGAATCTCTTTACATTTTTATTTCCTAGTTACAAATATCTGTGCAGCCGTCTCTCTTCCCCTACAGGATAGTTTGCATGAGGCTTGGTTGTGTGCCAAGAAGATTTCAGTGTCTATGATGATCTCGATTAACACTTGTGTATTTTTTAATTGCTTGGATAAAAGACAAGAAGAGAAAACCACAGGATGCAACAGTTGTTGTTTCTGTGGTGATGAAGTGCCTGATGATACTAACTTTTAATATTCCATACTGTAGCCTAAATTTGGGGAATGGCTATGCCAGTTTAGATCACAGACGTCCCCAAGACTCTTGCGCTGAAACCAGTCTGTGGTACCTACTATTGGACCTCTTACTATAGCAAAACCTTTAGGAGGTGTGGGCTACAAGAGACGAGAGAGACTGCTCATCTGGGCAAGACCTTAGGCCGTGGGGGTGTGCCCTCGAAGGAGATACTGGGACTCCAGCCTTCCTTCCCTCTTTCTCTGCTTCCTGCCTGCCATATGATGACCAGCTTTGCTCTACTTTGCACTTCTGCCTTGAAGTTCTGACTTAGCTGGCCCAAAAGTAACTGAGCTAACTACCCATGGACTGACACCTCTCAACCATGAAGCAAAATCAGCCTTTCCTACCTACAAGTGTCTCAGGTAACTTGTTACAGTGACAGAAAGCCAGCCAACACAAACTACATTTATAGTCTATTAAATTTGAAGCTACTCATAATTCAGGACACAGATAACTGGTCTACCTTGCCTTCCGGTAAGTTTTCAGTTGAGATGCAGCAGCCTTGCCTTGTTCGTAGACCTAGGACAGATTCTGAGAAGATAGTTACAGTGGTATTATTTTAAAATGTCCCCATTAAAGTAAAAATGGTCTTAGAAAACAAAGCACTATTAACAACAGAATTGTAGAGGAGCATATTAAAATACTTTCAGATGGAAGTGAGAGGTCTGGGCTGGGCTGGGAAGAGGATTGAAAAATAAAAGAAGATTGGACACAAGTGGATAATTGTTAGAGCTGAGCATCATTCTTCTGTGTTTGTCAGTTACTGTCTTAGTCCTTTTTCTTTTTTGAGATGGGTTCTTGCTCTGTAGTCCAGGCTGCCTCTGAACTCACTATGTGCCCAGGCTGGCCTCAAATTCAGGGCGTCTCTTCTGCCTCAGCCTCCCTAGTCCTGGGATTGCAGGCACATGTACCATGCCTGGTTAATTTTTTTTATGGTGCTGGGGAATCAAGCCCAAGGCCTTGTACATGCTAGGCAAGTGCTTCAACTACTGAGCTACATCCTCAGCCATGTCTTAGTTCATTTTCTGTTGCTATAATAGCATGTGATAGACTGGCTAATTTATCAAGAAAAGAAACTGGCTTCCCTCGGTTCTAGAGGCTGGAATCCAATCGAAAGCTGTCAGCACCAGATCACCTCATACAGGACTCACCTGTTGCTGCTGCCATGATGCTAATTAAACTTGAATCCAAATCTTGGAAGGGATGTTTAAACCATGGTATATATGCTTGATAATTTGTATCATAAAAAAGCCAAAAAGAAGTGACAAGAGAACCAGGGAGAGCGTGGCTTTTCTCCAGTACCAGGGGTCATGTGGTCAAGGCCACATGGTCCTCTTCCCATTTCCCCTGGGCCTCAGGTGATGATCCTCTTCCCACATCGCTACAGGAGGCAGGATTGGTGAGGACTCTGTGTGCAGTGGAGCTGCCTGTGGGGCGAGCTGCTTGCTTCAAGGCAAGCCAAGAAAAGGCTCTGATGAGCAGAACTGACTTAGAGTCCACCTCGGCTGCAGCGCCACTGTGACCTTAGCCAAACACCTCTCCTGAGAAAACTCAGGATGCACACAAGTGTTGAGGGTCTCTCCAGCTCTCACCTCCAAGCACAGGAAAAAAGAGTAAGGCAGTGTCCTGCTCTCTCCTCACCAGCACCCCACTCCTCCAGACGTTTCTGGGAGCCCACACCTGAACCTTCTAGAGCAGGGCTGGAACCCAGCATGTGACTAAAGGGTGCAGCCCCCAACCTTGATAGTCCACTTGGCTTAAGGATGGGCTTAAAGCACAGAGAAAGTGATGGCCTAGGCTTTGCATTCTGGGCTTAAGGAGAGGAGGCATTTTTCCTTAACTGAGTCAGAAAAAAAGAAGTCTTTTTAGGCAGATTGGCAGGCCTGTCGTCTGGTAAGCTCCCAAGTGTGGAACCCCTCAGTCCCTCGTGATGTAGAAGAAATGGGAAACCTCCTCTCAAGTCAAGTCATTTCTTCTCGTGTAACTTTCTCCTGTTTCATTTTGGTGTCTTCAGAACCATGGCCACTCAAGCCTTTGTGAACTGTGGGAAGGGGACAGATTTCACATCGGTGTGTCAACCTAGAGCCGAAAGGCTCAGAACGAAGGCTGTTTGGATTCGAAAAATAATACTATGCTGATGAACTACACCACCGAGAATGCACCAATTCTGATTTCTAATGGAACCTGGAAGAGAGGCTCATTAGAGATTCTAGGCTTGTGACTCACTTTAATTAAAATTTGAGCTGGGAGAGCTTGGAGAAGCCAGCCCAGCGAATAAGATTTCAAAGAAAGGGAGGGGAGAAAGGGGCAGAATATTGACATGAATAAAGGAGACCTTAATTAAAGGATTAATGATGACAATAACAATAAAAATTGCTTCATCCTCACTTTGTGCCTGCAGCTGGACAAAGTTCTTTGTGTGGTGGTACTAGGCTGAGATTTATTTACATATGCCTCTGGGGACAGGAAGTCTGAGAACTCGGCACAGGCAATGAGGCTGATCTCCTGGTTTGCAGATGGCCATCTTCTTTCTCCCTGTGTCTTCACACAGCCATCCGTGTGTCTGTGCCTGTCCTGATCTTCTCTTCTCAGAAGGGCACCGGGTAGAATCAAGATACACTCTACTAACCTCGCTTTCTCCTAATTACTTTTTAAAAACCCTCTCTCACCCAGGCCTGGTGGTACAGGCCTGTAATCCCAGCACTCTGGGAGGCTGAGTCAGGAGGACTGTAAGTTTGAGGACAGCCTGGGCAACTTAGTGACTTGGTAAAACCTTGTCTCAAAATCAAAAATGAAAATGGGCTGGGGATATAGCTCAGTGTGAAGGCCCTGGGCCGAATTCCCAGTATCACAAAGACAAAAAACCAAACAAGAGAACAAAACAAAAATCCATCTCCAATACAGCCATGTTCTGGAGCCCCAGGGGTTAGAATTTTAACATAGGAATTTTGAAGGGAATAATCGAGCCCAGAGCAAGGACTGAAAAGCAAATGCTCCCAACACACTCATTATTCACCTGGAGAAACTTGTTGCCATACTGCTTGATAATCACCTGGTTCTTCTTCTGCACCCCTTTTTCTCTGTCCAATAGGCAAACCCACAGGAACAAGCTGAGGACCTTTGTGTTACTTGAGTCCATGGCAGAAGGTAAAAGGTTTTCATAGACTTGCTAATATATATGTTGCTGAGTTCTCCAAATTAAGATTCTGTTTAAAGTGAAATGGGATACGGGACTACAGTTAAGATTAAAAATAAACTTTCATGAGCATTTAAACCTACACAATTAATTATGAATATCTTATACAACTATATCTGTAAGTAAACTCCACAGCGCAGGCTTTCATTAGACCACCAATCCCTCTGCACACAGCAAGCTGGCACCGCTCACTGTCCGGAAGTGCTTGAGCTAGCTCACTCTGCTCCCCGTGTTGCACCTCAGGGCACAGTGCCGTGCCGCCACCACCTGCAGCCGGGATCTGTGGGGAAGGTTCCCAAGGTGCCTGTTCTCTTCCCCCCCCCCCCTTATTTCCTTCTTCACTTCTGTCGTCTCCCTCCATCTCATTTACAGAGGAAATGTATGCATCTTTTGCCTGTGGACATCTTCACACTGGGAAAAAAGGAGGGTCTCTTTTTTTTTTAAGCTAAATTGTGCTCTCACCTTCCTCCCATTCGAAACCAAGGGAAAACCGGAATAAACTCTCTGGCTTTGCTTGTTTTAGTTGCTTGCTTTTATCACCAACTTTAGGGGTGCCATTAGCTTCGCTCTAGGTGACACCTCTGGTCCTTGGATCATGATGGCAACTGTTGTCTAAGCTGTATTTCTGGGACCTGGAGCCTGCTTTTGTGTATCTGAAACCCTGTGACCCGTGCAAGTATCTACTATATAGGGGTAGCCTTAGGGCTGCAGAGTGGTACCAGTCCTTGGCCTTGGAAGGACCAGACCACTGGGACAGACGAACAGGCAACAGGAGCTCCATATCCTGTTACCTGTTCCTACTAGACTCAAATGCCACTGTTGATTGACATGAAGCAGAGCTTCGCTCCTCATTCTCCTCTGGATGCTGCTGCCTTTTCAAAACTGTCTTCCACAGCCTACCGCATAGGGGTAATCTCCTTCCTCCTCCTCCTCCTCCGTGGGAGAATCACATTAAGTAAACCAGTCTGTCAAAAGGTTGGGGACCACCCACCGTCTAAGTAACCTCTTGACAAAAGACCGCATATGCACAGCCCACATTGTTTTGCTTCTCTTTGCTTCTGATCACCTTTTTCCCACACCTCAGACCACCTGCTTCTTCTTTTGTTATTGTTTTGTTTGTTTTGTTTTGAGACAGGTCTTGCTCTGTAGGCTGGTCTTGAACTCATTATGTAGTCCAAGCTGGCCTTGATGTCTCAGCAATCTCTTGCCTCAGCCTTCTTAGTACTGGAATTACAGGCATATGCCACCATGTTCAGCTTGTGTGGGGCTGGGAAATCAAACTCACGGCCTTGTGCTTACTAGACAGGTGCTTTAACCATTGAGCTGTGTAACCCCCCACCCACCAACCTTGCTTCTTTATCCCATAAATATCCTAATCCTGTCCTTAAGATGGTAGATTGCAGGCTTGGGGCTGAGGCCTCCTTGTGTTTGGCTGTCTCATGAAGAAACTCTTGTACAAAACTCATTGTTTCAGGGACTGTCAGTGAAACAGGCTCGTTTTATAACTAACTCGTGTGAGGCAGCCTTCATCCTGGTACTTCCAGATGTTGACTGTATTTGGAGGGAGGATCTTTATAGGGACAATCCAGTTAAAAATGAGGCCATTAGGATGAGCCCTAAATCCAGCGTGACTGATATTCTGTGGGAGAGACACCAAGGAAATGTATACTTGGAGAAGAGGCCACGTGAGGACACAAGAGAAGGCCATGCCCAAGCCACGGAGAGAGGAAAGGCCTCAAGGGAAACAACCCATGACACCTTGACCTTGGACTTCCAGCCTCCGGAACTGTGAGAAAATAGCTCAGTTTTGCCAGCCACCAGGCTTGGGTGTTTTATAATGGCAGCCCGAGCTGGTGATCTAGCCTCCCCGAAGAGCCACAAGAAAAACAACCACAGCTGCTTTTTTCCCTAGCTTTTCCCACACCCACCAAGACTTGTGCTTAGCATGTTCTTAGTCATGGAAGTAGAAGCACCCATGGTCCACCACCCACAGATCTGGTGGCAAATGAGACCGAGACTGAGAATTCCTATGCCTCTGTAGGTAAGTCCTTACCCATACTCCTATAACTCTAGTAAGTTTATTGGTTACTAAATTGGACATGGGTGTAATCATTTCTTTGACACATCTGCATTGCCTGTCTGAGGTTAATATACGTAAGTGGTCATGTCTCCCCAGGAAAAGATATTTCCCATGGCATGGGACCTCTTCTGAGAAGGCATGGGCACCCCTCAGCTTCCCACTCTAGTAGGCTGTGATATTTTAAATAACTTCCAAGGGTGCAGCTCAGTGGTAGAGCTCTTGGCAGGCATGCATAAGGCCCTGGGATCTGTCCTCAGGGCTGTTAAACAACCAAATCAATCCTAAACCAGAACCCTTGTGACCAGAGAAGCTAAATGTTAGGGTTACAGGTGTAACTCAGTAGAACAGCACTTTGCCTAGGATGTGTGCAGCCCTGGCTTCACTCTTTAACACTAGGAAATTAAGAAATAAAATAAAAATTAAAAAGCTTTTATATTTATTGCTTATTCAATTATCACCACAGGAAAAAATGAAGACATATTCAAAGCAATTAAATTATATAAATGAGGAGACCAAGCTTCAAGGAAGTTAAATTGTTGGTGCCAGGCCTTTCAACTGCTGTTTTTAGATTTTATATTAATTAATGCGATAGACATTTGTGTGGTTCACCACATGGGACCATGTTCCCAGAAGCTTTTAAAATATATGGCTTTCTTTAACCAATCAAATGTGAGGAGAAGTGACAAGTGCCACACCAAGGCAGAAGCTTCTAGGGCTAGAGAGCAGTTTTCAAGATTCTCTTCCCAGCTTCCAGTAGGCAAATACCCTTGAGGGCTGGGATGAGTTGACCTCCCCTATTAAGTCCCCCAGGGGCACACAGCTGGAGTGAGGAGTTAATTTGAATTAATCCACTGAGCTGTGAGAGCTGTTTGTTATTATGCATAACCTAATTTATCCTAACCAATACAGTGAAGATGCTTTCAGCTGCAAAAAAAAAAAAAAAAAGAAAGAGAAAATCCATCAGAAAATGATTTCACAATAAGAATGTTTATTATCTCCTGTAATGAAGAGGATGAACATAAAGTAATTCCAAGTTTGGACAATTCCGAGACTCAATGACATCTTCAAGGACCTGAGTATTTTTCCACCCACTATCCTTAGCACTTGATTGCCACCCCTCAGGGAGGCAGAAGAGCACCAGAAGATCCACTGTAACACCTTTACACAATCTCCAGGTGTCAGAGACAGAACTTCTCTTTCTCTTGTCCTTTTGTAAAGATGACCATAACCTTTCCTCCCAGTAGGGTTTCACTCAGGTTTCCTTGTTCAAAAGTGTGTCACACTCCTCCTAAACAGACCAGGGGAACAGAATCTTCATTGACTTACTAACCAGTGATCCCCAACCTTTTTGACGTCAGATTTTAGTTTAGTTTAGTTGAAGATCATTTTTTCCAGCACCGAGGAGGCTGAGGCAAGAGGATTGCTGTGAGTTTGAGGCCAATATGAGCTATAGAATGAGCTCAGTATCATCCTATACTTGGACTATCGAAGGAGACTGTCTCAAAAACAACAACAACCCAAAAAACAATCTCTCAAGGACTAGGAGGGGGTGTGGTACTCTCTGTGCAGTAGGCGTTGAAGCATAGCTTTCAAATGGTGAGCAGCAGGAGGAAGCCAGAGTGAAGCCCCGCCTCCTTTTAGATCGGCAGGTGGTATTAGAATCTGATAGGAGCTCACTGCAGGAGGTGGAGCTTCGATTGCTGCTCACCTAGTTATGGCTCAACTGTCCCAGTGGCCTGGTCCTTCCAAAGCTACAGAGGGTATCCTTGACAGTCCTGGAGTTAAGTAACTGTAATAAACTAATGGAGTCCCTTCCCTTTGAGAAGATGAGGGGTTCCTACTCTCAGAAGCACAAAGCCACCCAGTTCTGTTGGCAAGAAATGAGAAGGGCATGGTTGAGAAATCACACAACAGTGTTCTATGATTCCAGATCCTTTGCTCACCCCAGGCACTTTGCAGGTAAGCCCAGAAAAATTCAGAGCTGAGGGGTGCAGGCATGAAGAGCTGAGCCTTGGAGCTGAACATAGTGCTAGACAGGTGGTTCAGTCCCAGGGAGAAACTTCCTGTCTATCCTCAGACAGGGAAGCATTACTACTTTCCACAAGTGCAGATGGGCACCTGGTGTGTCTCCTGGGGCCATGAATCCCTGGCCTTTCAGCCAGATAGCAGTGTCAGGGGCCAGAAAGCAGGCTGACTGCCTCCCGGTGTAATATCCATTCCTTCCCAAGCTCCTGTTTGCACAACAGCTCTTGCTGATTGATTCATTAAAGTCCTGTTTGCTACTTTCACTTTGGGAAATAAACTGACAGCTGAAATTATAACTAGATTTAAGACAAGGATGACAGGCTCAGTTTGGAACATATTAGGGGGAACTTAATACAGTCATATCAGGAGCACTCAGAATTTGCTATCAGGAAAAACAGCCCCATCTTGCAATAGACATTTCTCTGGGACTTCTGGCAGAGATGGTATTGGCCTGGGCTGGCCTAGAAGCCAACCCTGGCAGCAACTCTTATAGCCTGAATAGTAAAAGTACAGGCCAGGGGGTTTTCTAAACTCTGAATGACTTTCCCTGGAACATGAAATATTTTTGAAGGGAAGGAAATACACTTTTTGTGGGAGTAACTGTGTATTTGTGTGTGTTGCATATGCACTGCACACACAAATATGTATTGCATGGACCTGTACATGCATGCATGTGTGTGTGTGTGCATATGATAAATGTGTGTTGTGTGCATATCTGCACACGTGTGTACGCCTGTTTCCATGGTAGAGGTGGGATGAGGAAGAGGAATACATAGGCCTTATTAATTATCTGCCTAACACTGCAAACCTCACCACTGTATGAGGTGAGAGTTTCCACTTTTTGACCACTGGAATTCACCAAACACACTACCTTCGTGGGCCACTCCTCTGACTGTGCCCCCACTAGCCACAGCAGCACAGGAAATGTCCTGCAGACTCCTAGGAGGGCAGCTCAGACTGCCCCTTGTGCCCCTGCCCCCTCAGTTATGGGACTGTGCAGTAAACTGCAAAGGGCCAACTGACTTCTTCCCCCAGCAAGTGCAGGGAGGTCTGTGACAGAGCTTCTTTGCAATTAGGGTGCTGAGGATTGTCAGAATAAGACTGGGGTTGTTTCTGAAACACCAAGGCCTGGGGCATCCTTTGACATTTTTGGATCTAGGACCTATAGTGACAGAGGACACTGTAATGGCCATTGCACTGATGACAACACTGAGACACAGGGTACACCCGAGAGCAATTTAGGATCATTCTGTCTGCCTCCTCAGCTGGTGAGATCCCATGCACTGCCCTCTGGGGTCTCCAGCCCCTGTGGGAGGGTTTGTGCCTGCCACCTCCTGGGGTCAAGTGCCACAGCCTCCTAGCAGTACTTAAGTTTGCATCATTTGGGATGATTTCAGCTACAATCAAAAAATCCCCAAATAAGAGTGGCTTAATTTATTAAGGCTTTGTTACCTCAACAATGATAACTCAGTTGTGAAGCCAGTAATTCAGCAGCTCTCTGAGGGTATCTGTGGGTCTGGTTCTTTGCAATTCCCTTAATTTCATCTTCATGGTCACAAGACAGCTGTTTAAGGTCCAAGAATAAAACTATTCATTTATTCAACAAATATTTCATAAGTTGTATTATATATCAATTGCTTTTCTAAGTACTGGGTGCACATCAGGCATAAGACCAAGAAAAATCCTTGCCGTCAGGAGCTTCCATTCTGGGACTAGTAAAAGACAACGAATAAAACCCAGAAAACTATGTAGAATGTTGGTGGTATGTCCTTACCAAGAAACACAAAAGAGGAAAAAGAGACACAGGAATATAGTTTTTAAATGTGGCATTAAAATGTCTCACTGTGAAGCTGACATCTAACCAAATACCTGAAGAATGGAAAAGAGGAAGCCAGTAAAGAGCTGGGGAAGAGTGGAGAGACTAGGACAGGCAAAGGCGCTGAGGTAAGAGTCAACTCCTAGCATGTTTTAGTAAAGCAAGAGGCCAGGGTGGCCAGGACTCATGGTGAAGGAGAAGGTAATAGAAGGTGGAGCAGGAGAGACGAGGGAGGCACAGGCCTTGAGAGGACGCAAGGGCACCAAAGAAGGGAGCTCTCTTCTAAAGCAACTCCCTCTCAGCAGTCCAGCTCATGTCCCAGGATTTTCCCTCCCGCTTCATTGGCCAGACCTGGGTCACATGGCCATTCCAACCAATCATTGCCATGCCTCATTCCCAGGGTCTGGCCCACTCTTCAATTGAGCAATTTGCTCAATGCAGTGACCTTCTACCAGCAAAGACAAGGGAAGAGTGATAATTGATATGCCGCAGTTGTGTCAATCACCCAGAAAATTCTTTCCTGAGCACTTTGCACCTTGATGACAGAGGCTGAGCTTGGCTGCAGACACCTGGCTTGTCTGAGATGTTATTAACCCACGGCGCAGGGCTGGGAAGCCACAGGGTCTGTCTGGCCTTAGAGGGTCATCTCTGAGAGTGCATGTTCAATGGCACTCTCTCTCTGCTTGAACCTCAGGCCTCTAGTCCACACACACACACCACAAAGATTCTCTCATTAAAAATAAGCAAATGCCACACACACACACAACACACACACACACACCACAAAGATTCTCTCATTAAAAATAAGCAAATGACACACACACACACACACACACACACACACACACACACACACACACACAACTTGCAGCTGTAGACTTTTCGGGTCATGCTCAAAATAGAAGGAATGGTATCATTACCCCACATACTACTCCCCAGCTCCTCCATCTCAGTGCGTGGACCCAACAGCCCAATCCTGTCTCCTCTCTACTCTCTTCCTCTCCCTCACTCAGAGTCCACTCCCCTGAGAAGCACTGACAAGCACGCCTCCCTTTGAAGCCTGCCTTTGCTCTGAAGTCCTGGCTGGGGAAGATGGTCCAAGAGCTATGAAAGTCACTCCGTCCTGCCCAGTGTGCTCCGCCTCCGCAGTGTCGCTGCCCGGGCCCGGCTGAAGGACACTGAGGCCCGTCCTGAATCATCCCTGCGTCAGCTCTCGGAAGCTCTGGATGTTCACAAAACCATCTATAATTGGGGCACTTGGCCCATTAGGAATTTGGACGGACCGAAGTATAAGTCGTCGGCACTGCTCAGTGAAAGTAAACACGAGCGATGCGAGATTTGACTTCTGCGCAGTTAATTTAAACTCCACTCTGAATATAAATCAGCTACTTTAGTTC